>CM023201.3:54194122-54470290 GCA_004115045.4 Sinella curviseta
ACTCAGTCAAAGTTTTGAATCTGCGAATACATAGAGGTATGCATATATGAAGGACCAGACGCGTCGGCGTCAATCATCCGGAATCCCAATGCCGATTTCTCGACGGGAGAAACTTTCCGGGGTATGCAATGAAAACTAAATAAAGCCCAGTGGTACTCTACACATATAGGACCGCAGATTAGTGACTTTATTCAGACTAAGAGACTTGCAGGTTACGGCACAAGTCCCTTCTTGACCTGAGCTGTTTCCAGTTCAGATCGTATGACTGTTCACTTGGACTTCTCCAAGAATAATAATAAATTTTACAAGTTGCGCGTTCCTTTTATACCTGCTCTACTTCCGGGATGAATGTCAGGACATTTTACATTCGATCTAAAAATAGATTTTCTTAGCTTTAAGAACAAAGAAAATTCTTCATTAAATTTCATGAAGGGATAACAAAAATTAGCGTAATTAGTTACTACCGCTTTCCCCGGAAGTAGTTTTACATAATATGTGGAATAACAGGAAATCTTAACAATTATTGCTTTCTTGGAAAGGAAATGACTTTACATAATATGGAGAATAGAAAGCAACAAACAATAACCCCATAATTTCATACGAATATTCTAACAAAGTTCGAGAAAAAATATGAATAGAAAATATTTAGACAAATTTAAACATATTAACCAAATCTCCAGAACATATCTTCCCCCCGATTTTCCCAAAATCTTTAATCTTGACTGCCTGGAGATTTTATATCCAGCTTTCCGAGCTTCACGACTGGCCTCCGGTAAACACCATGGGCTGTTTTGACCTCAGCGACTCGAACGGTCCCCTTCTTGTCTGGAAATACTCCCGTGACAATCCCCAATGGCCAAGAGCTCCTCTTCAAACTTTCATCGAGTACCACGACCACGTCTCCAGTTTCCACGGATGGCTTGCCCCCATGCCACTTCTGCCTTCTTTGTAGAGTGGGTAGATATTCTTTCACCCATCTTCTCCAGAACATGTCAGCCAGGACCTGCGACTTTCTCCACATTTTGCGCAGATTCAGATCCCCTTCATCAAATTGTCCTGGAGGCAGGCACGAACTTGAACTCCCAATCAAAAAATGTGATGGAGTCAAGGCTTCTGGAGACTCTGCTTCTACTGGCACATCCGTGAGTGGACTGCTGTTCACAATGGCTTCTGCTTCTGTGAACACCGTCTGTAGTACCTCTTCGGCTGGAGCTCTTGACTTGAGAATGACCCGCATGGCTGACTTGACTGATCGTACGAGTCGTTCCCAACTCCCCCCATATGAGGCGATGAGGGGGGAATAAAATGCCAGTCTATTCCCTTGGCGGTCAGCTCACTCGACATCCTGTCCTGGTCCATTTCCTCCAGTGACAGGCGCAGTTCCTTATCGGCACCCCTAAGGTTGGTCCCGTTATCACTGTGGATCTGCGACGGCTGACCTCTTCTTGACACCATCCTACGGATAGCCATGATGCAGCTATCCGTGGTGAGGGATTGCGCAATTTCTAAGTGCACTGCTCGGGTCGTCAGGCACGTAAAGAGGACGCCATACCGCTTCTCTCGCCTTCTTCCAATAGTCACCTCCATGGGGCCAAAGTAATCCATGCCACATATAGCGAATGCTCTGGTCTGTGGCTGGAGTCTAAAATCAGGCAAGGCTCCCATCACTGGCGGTTGACCTCTGGCTTTCCTCAGCTTGCAAGTGCGGCAATCCCTGATGACACTGCGTAATGAATTCCTCAGACGTGGAATCCAGAAACGCTGTCTTAGCTCGTTTCGGATGGTGTCTTCACCTTGATGGGCAAATATCTTGTGGTAATGCTCCATCAAGAGTCTGGTCAATGGATTCTTCGGATGCAGGATAATAGGCAGGCGGATTCCCTCTTCCTTGGCGGTCACAAGGCGGGATTTCATTCTGAGGCATCCGTCCTTATCCAGTATAGGTGAGAGCTGGAACAATGGGCTGGACTTTGGAACTTCTTGTCCATCCAAAAGCAACTTCATTTCTTTTGGATATTCTTCCCATTGACTCCGTACAAACAGCTTCACCTCCGCCTGCCTCATGTCCAGCAAGTTAGACTTCTTCCCTCCATTTCTGATGCATTCCAGGAACTTGAGTATCCAGGCTGCTGCACGGACCAAACGGAGGTACTGGGAGAACCGGGATATTTCTGGCAAGACGAATTTAGGCGTTTCAATGACTATTGCCGTAAATTCTCTGCGCAATTCAAGGCATTCATCCTCCAGTCTCTCTCCAGCACATTTTGTTTCCGTCGGCCATTCACATTCATCCATCTTCAGAAATGGAGGTCCTGTCCACCACCGAGCGTCTTCTCCCAGGTTTGCTTTGCCTTCCCGAGTCCCATCATCTGCCGGATTTAACTTTGATGGAACCCATCTCCAGTCTCCAACTTCTGAGTTTTCCTGGATTTCACCAACTCGAAAGGCGACAAACTGCTGGTACTTTCTAGCCTCTGAACGGATCCACCTCAGTGTGGTCATGGAGTCCGTCCAGTATACGCTACGATGGATTTTGATTCCCAGATGGTCCCGAATAAATTTCGCCAACCGGGAAGCCATGAGGGCGGCATGTAATTCCAATCTTGGAATTGAACATGGCCGCACTGGAGCTACTCTTGTCTTGGACATCACGAACGTCACCGCAATGTTCCCATTCTTCTCCAGTACTCGCAAGTAGGCCACACAACATCCTCCAAGCTCCGAGCTGTCAGCAAAAATATGAAGCTGGACATCTGGACTGGAACTGGCATCTTCAGAGTAGCACCTTCGTATCTTCACCTTGGGCAGCTTAGGCAGATCTTGAATCCAAAGGATCCACTTCTTCTCAACCGTGCCTGGGATCTCGTCATCCCAGCCTACTTTCAGCTTCCACAGGTCCTGGAGTAAGATTTTCGCCTTTATTAGGAAATGCCCCAAAAAACCAAGGGGATCCCATACCAGCATCAGGAGGCGAAGTACAGCTCTTTTTGTTGGAACTGCTTCTCCTGTGGCGATTCCCTTTCCTGCACGGTTGAGGTTCACTCTGAAAGTGAATATGTCAGCTTCAGGATTCCAGTGAAGTCCTAGTGCCCGTTCGGTAGGTACTTCAGACCATTCTGACAGGTCCTTGGAATCCTTTTCTGCCTCTGCTCCAACAATATTCGCCAGTAAATTCTTCGAATTACTGACCCATTTCCCAATGTGAAAGCCTCCTCTTCTATGGACTTCCGTCACTTGTTTTACTAGCTGCTCCGCCTCCGTCTCCGTGTCCACTGACTGCAGGTAATCATCCATATAATGTTTGAAAATGATTGCCTCTACTGCTGCCGGAAACTCTTCTTTGAATTCCAGCGCATTAACATTCTTGACGTACTGGGCACAGTAAGGCGAACAGACTGAGCCAAACATCAACACGTCAAGCTGGAACACGGAGACGTCCTCTTCTTCATTCTCTCGGAAGAGGAAGCGTTGAGCCGGGCAGTCTTCTTTTCTTATTCGGATCTGATGGAACATTTCCGTGATGTCCCCTGAGAACGCAGTCTTCTTTTCCCGGAACTGGAGCAGTATCCCTGGCAACGACTTCAGCAAATCTGGCCCAGTGAGGAGGTAATCATTTAGGCTTACCCCACTGGCACGGCTGGCGGCATCAAAGACGATCCGTATTTTCCCCGGCTTGTTTGGGTGCTGTCTATCAAAATGTGGTAAATACCACTCAACGTCAGTTGGCACAGCAAGCTCTTCAGGGCCCAGCTTTCTTGCATAGCCTCTGTCCAGGTAATGTTTTATCTTCTGGTGATACTGCTCTCTAATGTCCGGGTTGCGTCTCAGCTTTCTCTCAATGCTTATCAGGCGATGATAAGCGACATCACGGCTCCGGGGTAGAACGCATGGCTCCTTCCTCCAGAGTAATCCAGTCTCCCACCGTTCACCTGTTCTCCTTGTCATCTGCTTCATCTTGGCTTCCGCCTCTTTGTCTTCACGGGATCTGGCAGTAACGGCTGGTACAATTCCAATACTGTCCAGCGCAAAAGACTCCTTCACGAGATTATGGATTAGGTCATCATCCGTCTCGTGGAAACACGAAAAAAGTGAGTCTTGTCCAGTTACTCCATTGCTTGGCCCGTGAAGCACCCATCCCAGTTTGGTTTTGGTGATAACAGGTGAGTCTCCATCAGCTTCTACGACTTCTCTTGCCAATGTCAGGTGAACGTGAGGCTGCCCAATGAGGATAAGTGGTCGTTCCCCAGGCAGGTACTTCATCTTGGTACTCTGGAGGTGGCTGTGCTGCTGGATAACTTCTTCGAAATCTGACCTCTGGGCTGGAAGGTGGAGATTGCTCACCGTCCGTACCCTTTTTAACTTAAACTTCTCTCCTTCCCCATGAGGTCCTATCCAGCATTCAACTCTGCGCGAGTCGTCATCTTTTTGGTAGCTCCCATCGGTCCAATGAATTCGAAGGGGATCTGGAACTCCAATAAGTCCCAGCTTTGAGGCGGCCTTGTCACTGATGAGCGTCACACTTGAACCCTCGTCGAGGAGTGCGTTGGCAGTCATTTCACCAGCAGGACCATATAGCTTTACAACAATAATTCGCAAAATTGTTGTGCTGGTGATGCTCATCGTGGCATTCAGCTCTTTCACCTCATCTGATTTTTCTTTCTTGTCCACTTCCTTCTTTGGCAGCGTACCGTGTAATAGAGAGTGGTGACGACGTCCACATCCCTCAGCTCGGCAGGTCGCTTTCGAACGGCACTTCTTGATACCGTGTCCAGTCCGAAGGCACCGGAAACAAATATTCTTCTCCTTGACGAAGGCCCATCTTTCGTCAATGGTCTTCGCTAGGAACTTGTCACATGTCAGGATGACATGGCCTTCTTTTTTACAGACGATGCAGGATCCAGATTGATTGCTGCTACTGGTAACTCCTGTCGCCTCCTCCACCACCGCATACGTATTTTCATTTCTTCTGCCCTCCTTCAGATTGAACTTGGGCATTGACACCAGGCTAGCCGCTTCCGCCACTTCCATGATCCAGGTTGAGAAGTCCTCCAAGTTTCGTCCCCCTCTTGACACGGAATGCATTCCCCACTGCAGCTTCATTGTGTCCGGTAATTTATCCACCAGCTCTTGTAGCAACTGGGGATTTTCCAGGTGCACTGGAACCTGGAGACTTTCGACTGTCGACACAAGATTTGCAACTGCATTGGAAAAATCCACGATATTGGAAAGTCTTCCTTCTTTTGGGGATGCTGTCTTCCGTGCCATCTCGATTAAGGCATGGACCACATATTCCGGCCTTCCGAACCGCTGCTCCAGACGTTCCATGACGGCGTCGGCGTTGTCTGGAATTATCATCAGTGACTTGACAGCGGCTCTTGCTTCCCCCCGTAGGGCCTTCTCCAACCTGGTCATGTTTTGGGATTGTGAGAATGCACAATCCCTGGTCGACTGTCCATAATGGTGCGCGAACAGCGGCCAGTCCAAAGGATTTCCACCAAATATCGGCAAATTACTGCTGGAGCTCTGACGTGCCACGAACCGTTCCGTATTCTGATTCTGGAATCGCATTGCATGGATCAGAGCATTTGCGAGTGCATCCACTCCTGTTGGCGACGCCTCAGGTGGACTTGGTCCTCCTCCTTGCGGTGGTGGTTGAGGATTACTCCTCCCTGGGTTGGAACCTGGATTCCTTCTTCTTGGCCTCGGCTGCGGCGGCTGATTATTCTCTACTGGAACTCTCCATAAGGAACGACCTGGAGGCATTTGAGCGTCTGTCCGGGGGCGAGGCGGCCTGCGAGGAGTATTTTCCGTTACCTTCCCCTTATTAACTTGTGGATTGTCCTGAGCATTCTCTGGCATGGACGGCTTCCACAGTCTTGGCGTAGGCGTTGGGACGTAACGTTCCGTTCCTCCTCCGTGAATTGGAGTTGGATTGACAATCTCTTCTTCATCCTCCTCATATGAATCGCACCCAGACAAGTTGTCCTCCAGGTCCCCAAATACCTCTTGGACCCTTGATTTGGTGGCTCCTCCAGCTCCACCAGCAGCTTCGGCTTCACCTTCATGTTGATCTTCAACATCTGACATATGTTGAGATCTTTCCTCATCAGCGTCTGGATCGTCTCGCAGGCTTATCAAAGTCGCGAGCATCTTCGTCTGCCGCTTGATGGACCGCTTCATCTCCTTAATCTCGTCCTCCAGGTAATCGCTCCCTTTGGACTTATGTGACGCCATAGACTTCTCTGATTTGGCGTCATCTTGAGCGGTCCTCCCAGCCGTGACAGGTACTCTGGTCGAGGAGGCCATTGGAGGGCTGTCAAATCCGCTTCCAGTGGTCTTGACATAATCTTGGTGCCACCCTGGAGGAACGCCCATGTTCGCACGGCTGCTCCTCCGGTTATCTTGAGGATCCTGATCCCCTTCTCCCGGCTGCTTCTCCATTGTGGGTACCCCCTACAATTGGCTTGACTGCTTCTCCGGGCTGGGTAGTGGAACTCTCCAAGATCTGCGGTGGTCCACCTCGAACTTGACCTTTAAAGCGTCGAACTATGGTCTGTATCTCCACAGCGCGTCAAGAAATTCTCGAAGGACCAAACTATGTATCCGCCCCTTTCGATCAACTCAGTCAAAGTTTTGAATCTGCGAATACATAGAGGTATGCATATATGAAGGACCAGACGCGTCGGCGTCAATCATCCGGAATCCCAATGCCGATTTCTCGACGGGAGAAACTTTCCGGGGTATGCAATGAAAACTAAATAAAGCCCAGTGGTACTCTACACATATAGGACCGCAGATTAGTGACTTTATTCAGACTAAGAGACTTGCAGGTTACGGCACAAGTCCCTTCTTGACCTGAGCTGTTTCCAGTTCAGATCGTATGACTGTTCACTTGGACTTCTCCAAGAATAATAATAATTTTACAAGTTACGCGTTCCTTTTATACCTGCTCTACTTCCGGGATGAATGTCAGGACATTTTACATTCGATCTAAAAATAGATTTTCTTAGCTTTAAGAACAAAGAAAATTCTTCATTAAATTTCATGAAGGGATAACAAAAATTAGCGTAATTAGTTACTACCGCTTTCCCCGGAAGTAGTTTTACATAATATGTGGAATAACAGGAAATCTTAACAATTATTGCTTTCTTGGAAAGGAAATGACTTTACATAATATGGAGAATAGAAAGCAACAAACAATAACCCCATAATTTCATACGAATATTCTAACAAAGTTCGAGAAAAAATATGAATAGAAAATATTTAGACAAATTTAAACATATTAACCAAATCTCCAGAACAGTTGGATTGTGGTTCCTGAAATATGCGGCATATTATAAGGATAAACCCCTGAAGGTCAATATGTAAATTGATGATCTCTGACCTGCGTGAACCACCCTTGCAATAACAGATACAAAGAGAAGCAAACGAGGCAAGGATATAATGTATAAAGGTAAGGTTGAATTTCGTTAGTGTGTACTTCTAAACTTGGCCAGAGTGAAAGTGCTTTTTCATGCGAAAGTCTGTAAACTCACATCATGTAATGGAATGGCACCATTGTAGATACAACACCAATTGTATCGTAGAATGAATTATACGCTTGGACGAACTTTTCATCAAAAGAACAATCCCAGACAGTTGACCTACACACACCAGAATCAAAATGACGATCAGGATTGTGGGAAGGAGCTGAGTGTTTTTGGAAGCAATCTGAAGTGAATGCTGATGAAGATAATGAGGGGATGGTCGTTCATTGTGAAGAAACTTTAAAAAATAGAGACAACTGCCGAAACCGATAATGAGCACACCGCCGAAGGAAATTAAGTAGCCAAATCCTGTACTTTGGCTTTGTGGTTGATCCCACAGACAGCGGGTTTTCAAGAAAATACCCCGTGTTTGTTCTTAAGTAAGGGAAACCAAATTAGACCAACGGGACAGCTGCTATAGAGAGAAAAGGCAATGATGCAGTAATTAATCGAGGGCGTGATGGAAAATGACAGGAACAGATAGGAAGCGTATTTGTACAAAACTTTCTGACCTGTTATGCCAAACCCTATTGTTACAAACCTTTCCCTTGGACAATTACAATCAACTATATAAATTTTATACATACTATTGATCGCTATTATCATTTATCACTAATGTTGTTGATACCAATACTAATATTTTGCTCCTAATTCACGACTCAAATTTCGCTTCGTCCTTGCAGAAAGATAAGAACATTGCCATTGCCGTCACTTTCATCAACATAAAATGAAATGCAGTAAAGAACTATTTACCAGAAATTTACCTTAAAACAACTTTTGCTTTCGCAAAAGTCAAATTTATGGAGCTGTCGTTTAATATATCTATTTTGTGCATGGATATTCTGGTAGAAACGAAACGTTTTTCAATGGCAACTGCACAGAGAAGGAAATAACGGATGTTGATGACAATATTGATAGGAACAACGCTCCATTGGTCACAGCATTTAATATATGCAGTGCAGATGACGGTGAAAGCATGCAAATCAACTATAGTATCTATATTAAATATCACACAGTATATGAAACATTATATACGACTCATTCATTCCAAGTTATGGAAAACGGAATAACAATAGATACATAATAGCACTTTATATATGATAAGGTTCTCAATGAATTTCATGGTGACGACTGAACCTTTCATGTCATGATGTGTTTATATCAAACTTTCACCAGACCAAAATAGTGGCTTGTCGGAACGAATGAGCGAGAAATGTAGATAATAATCTTGAGCGTATTAGATAACGACATGACAGCTCGGTAAGTAAAGTGTCCATATGACTAAAAGCACTTATTAAACGTTTTTAAGAATGTTTCTGTAGTACGTATACATTTACAGATCATATTTCAATCAAAGAGGTAAAACTTACTTGTTAGGTCCTTAATTATAGCATGTATGAATAGGTATGCTATCTTTCTATTGACCAATATGGTTGAAGGGGATGTTACATATGATAAAAGATGGTAAGAGAGATACAACTGGAGAAAGTCTTTGCACGTGGAACGTACAGGTAGGTATTATTTAGTACATCTAAAAAGTTTTCACAAAGCTCAAAAATGCTTTGTAACTTAATATTATATAAGTTGACAAGAATCATATTACAAAACATCTAAATATATATTAGTGTTACTTTATCCAGTAACTGGTGCTCTCTTCTCTCGTGGATGAGTTAGTAAAGCAAAAAAAGCAAGTACAAAAGAACTTGATTCTTTAAAATATAAATGAATGCGCGAGAGGAACCGTTCGGATGAACGACGAAGCTGCTTTCTATCTATTATACTTCATTACAAGGTTCATTCGACGCTAGTTTCATAATACACTATTCATTAGCTAGTGTAGTCTGGAGGAGTTAAGGACACACTCAACATATGAGTTTGACTTGCTAACTCTTATGTTCGTAGATCGTTGACCCCAATTGGCATTTGTCGAGCCTTATCCAAATCAAGAAGATGCCACTCACTTCCCTTTATCTCTCTTCATTATATGCACACAACTGCCCTGAGTTAAATGGAATTGGGTATTTGAACATGACATATTTATGTGTAATGTTTCTTCGTGGTCGACAATCCTTTTTAAAACGCATAATTAACGGATTGGTATATTTA
Organism: Sinella curviseta; assembly: GCA_004115045.4. Lineage (NCBI taxonomy): Eukaryota > Metazoa > Arthropoda > Collembola > Entomobryomorpha > Entomobryidae > Sinella > Sinella curviseta. The sequence goes on from CM023201.3 coordinate 54,203,755, forward strand.
AAGTATTTATTTTATTTTTTAGTGTCATATTGTGAAAAACCTTTTATCATTCATAACAATGGCAATATAAATATATGATGCACTGCCTTTCACTGACAAGGAAAGTATTGTATTGAAAGTTAACTTTTGTAGTACGTGGTTTGAAAGACAGCAAGCATCTTAATGCAGCGTATTGTACGCAAAATGGGATTTTTTTTGCCGAAAATGGAATGTAAAAGCCTGTGCTAATGCTCTCGCAGACATGAATAAATAAATGCAATTTTGTGATCTTAGAGCTAAGGGAACTAAAAATAATAATCAAGAACATATGTACGAAGGTACTTTCGGATTAGTTAGAAGAACAAGAGCTCTTCCTGGTTTTGTAGGGTTCTTGTTATGGTGTCTTAAATTCGTTCAAAGTGAAAAAAGGTTGCACTTTTACATTTTTTATATGGCAAAAGGTGCATTCTTTAGTGTAAATAACTGAAACATGTTTTACTTACTCGCGATACAGGAACAGATGGGAAGTTATTTGGTTGTTAGTTAAGGGAAGTGCATAAAAGGTACAAAACAGCACATAAAGTGTCTTGGCCAAGTAGTATTAATGTCATAACAGCTAATACACCTAAGCATTACGTGTTCATATAAACTCAAAGAAATATTTGTATTGAGGAAACTTAAAAGTGAAAGTAGTACACTGGGACAAAGGTAAGCAAGTAGCTCATGAACCTCAAAATTGGTTATAATACAAAACAAACATTTTAGTAAAGCAAACAGTTTTTCGCAAAAATTCCACATAATTACAGCGGCATTTGAAAGCTTGTTTACAGTTTGCTCTTTTATTGAGATTATTTAAATGTCGAATATCCCATTTTGTTATTCCAATTTCTCTGCAAACCCTAAAAGGCACTTTCACAGTTCATAGCTTTTTCTGAAGAACGGTATCTGTGCTAACACAAGCACTTTGTCGAGATTAGTACGTATTTTGAAAGTTTACAGATGTGACGACATGGTTCTAGCATGTGTAGTTCAGCACAGGTAAATAAATTTAAGCTGGTGTAGCTTCATTCACTAATTCTGGTCTGATGCAGCATTCACCATATTCCGAAATACTATGCTAGCCTCAAAACCCGTGGAAAACTTTGCAGTACACACTTTGTACATAAGCAGCTTATACATGTTATACTTACATCTAGCCTAAAATCTATCCGTTAGCAGAAGATTATTGGTTAATCCTATTATTTTAACAAAAAAGTATTCGTAATGCGCAAAAGGAAAAGAAGATCTAATAAGAATTGTAGCTTTAAAAAACAGAAAAGTCGGACAGCTTTGGGGTTTGTTCACCCGTTCTCCCAGTAGTGCAAAAATTGTGCTAAAAACGGGAGAAAGTGACGCTTCATTGACGATTTCAGTATCACATCATCATACTCAACAAGTGAAATGAAATGTAGTGAAAGCCATAAAGATGTAGTAAGATTACTTTGCGACTATAGTGAGTGTCTCATCTTACGCCGCTCTTAAAAGCCTGTCGCTAGAAAATGTAAGACATCCATTTCCGGTGTTACTTGTTCTCCGCCAAACCCCATTCTAGGCCACAGAAGTAGGTATGGGTTTTTGTAATATCCCTTTACCTCCCACTATCACCAGCAAACTGCGTTAGAGTTGCAGAGAACAGGCTCGAGGCAACATCCATTGAGTGCTTCGTCGAGTGCAATCCCTTCGTTTGGATCAGTACACGATACGCCTTTGTTATGAATACATGAGTCTTTGCTGCTTATTTGTAGTGAGTGAAAGTACTTGTTCAACTTAATTTGTACTTACCATAAACACTAACCATTGCAGCGTGGGAGAGCTTACCGTTTTTATCTCTATCCCTTTTTCACCCTTTCCGTTTAATTGCAATGAAGGAGTTGGCTGCTTTAAACAATATGCAACTGAAAGCCGAGTGAGTGAAAGTTTTGGGAAAGTCACGTACTAGTTTTTGTCAGTTTACCAAATGAAAGGTTCAATTCAACCAACACAATGTCAGTGGGAACCTAACAGTGGGAAAAATGGACATTTTCTGTGAATAGTGGACAAAGATAAGAATACCAACTGCAAATTAATATTTACTCCTGGCCACTTGAGACTGGGTTACATTTCAAACATATGCTAATGCTTTTTTTATCTCGAGTTGTGTTTTTTTTTGCCAGAGAGAGTAAGAAACAAACAAGCCGTGCAGTGTTGCAGGATTTTGCAACTACAAAAAAATTGTCCTTATAAATAATTAATGCTCTCTCAAGTTACAAGTTCTAAGAACTAAAATTCTATTAAACTTCAAAGAAACTCTGCCACTCATGTGATAGTGCAGTTGTGGAATGTCGTTTGTACTTTTTCAAAGACATGCCCATATACAAAATGTCGAAAGCAAGAACAAGCTGCCTACTTCCATAACTAATCCAAAAAGTCTTTGTTTATCCATTCAAAGTTGTGTTTGGAGTAAACTTTCCCCTCACAAACACATTTGGTGTCGGATCTGGTAGAAAGCTTGCTCTCACACTGGAAGTAAATAGGAATCTCACGACGCCCCAGAGATAACCAGAAGATCTGATACCTGAGAAATGTACACTTACACTATCAAAATATATCAAATCCACTTCCCACAACAGTGGTAATTAGTTCCAAATTTCGCTCAACTGCGAAAGAACCAGTTATCACAAAGTTTTCAGTCAAGTTTGTTCATCAGGAAACATTGCTATCCTTGTAGAAGGTCAAGCATGGAAATTAGGATAGAACAAGGAGACGACGAGAATCAAAGCCATTTTATTTCGCTTTTATCACTACATTACTCACCGTCAGCACAATTGCTCTTCATCCGATACATGATCCAAAGTAAGCCGTGCACCGAATAAGTTTTCAATAATATATCCATTATAGTAAGCATGGAAGCAACGTGGGACACAATATTCAGGGACTCTACCCGTTTCTGGGTGCAATTTATATTCGTACCTGTTGTCGTCATTGTTGGAGTTTTGGGCAACTCGGTTACCATCTATATTCTGACGAGAAGACAGATGCGAGTTTCTTCCAATGTGTAAGCTTCCCCACATCAATTTTCCACTCCATTTATAACGTTTCCCCACACAACCTACCTAATATATGTAATTACTTTTTTGGCGGCGGATATGTGTGGTGATATTATTATTACTTATTTTCTATTACAGATATCTGACGGCGCTTGCCATTTCCGATCTGATTTTCCTCGTCTTCTCATTCTCGATGAGTTGGAAGCATTACGATTGTATGAAGTCAATACGGTTGTATTGGAATTATATTCCCTTTGGTTTGTGGATTACCGACGCGTCAAGTAAGTCGGGAGCTTTCTTTCGCATTTCCATATTTTTGGTTAACCTTAGAAAGTCAGACCTTGAGTTATACCGCGATTTTGCAACATAGAATTCCTTTCAGATCCAGATCATCGTCTTGTAACACTTCTCATACCATTTAGGAGCGTCTTTTCTCTAGAACTGACGATAAGTGCATCCACGGTAAACCTCTCAAGCGGAGTAAATAAGTTGCAGCATAGATTTAGCTAAAAACAATAATAGGCATTCATGCAAGTAGGTCGAGATTGTGCGAAATAACTTGGGATATATGTGTATGCGCATGCTAAATTAGTAAGAACAATACGAATCCCATCCCACTTTAATCTTGATTTCAGACATTTCTTCAAACCAAGTCGCCTTCACACTCTAAAAATGCGCCCACGGCCTACAATAGACCATCCATACAATGGAACTCATCTTTTGGAATAATTTGGTGTTTGTCCGACTTTTTACATCCACAGTCATACATAATTTGTGCTAATGTACAGGGCCTTGAATATGGACAGACGTCAAAAGTATCTTATAAAGACTGCTGGTACATGATAAAGTACTGCGAAAAGCATCCGATGGTTTCTTATTTTATATAGAAAAAGTCCCTTGGTATTTTCCCCTTGCATTATGCAAGTTGCTGTCAGCAAAGCCAGCATAACAAAGAAATATTTCTCCATTCTGCTCAAATTGCTGACTCGTAACAAATGCTACAATGTAATGTAGGTGTGTATGGCGTATGTATGCACACCTCTCTTTGTGAAAATTATATTAAAACACTGGGTGTTTTTTGTCTGGCGTAATATTTTGTTCGCTTTGTATGGTTGAATAAAAGGCTTAATGCAAATATCATGGTGTAACTTTTTGTTCAACGGCACAGCCGCATAAATTCTAGATATCTTTGTAGTTCTTTGAAGTGTGAAGGTAGGATGGAAAAAAAGAAACAATGCTGGAAATATTAGCTTATTGGTCTATCAAGCACGAGTAACTTGTTTACACGATGGGAACGGTGAACGGATAACTATCATTATTTGAAGAAGATGTAGTACGCAGCAATTTTATTTCATTTATGCTAATATTTCAGTTCAGTGATTGAGAAAGCAAAAAGTCAAAATTTAAATAAGCGAGACAATAAAATAATGAATCATTCGAATAAGGTGAATTGCTGGAGACATATTCATGTTTTCATCTGGGGTATTATGATACAGCTGTTAGATTTACACCTTTTATGTACACACCGATTATTCTCTATATACGTCAATTGGACGAAAGGATTAGTTTTTGTTCGTGGTATTTTCCTCATGGTAGATTTGAACGTAAAATAGACTCGTTCAAGTAATGTGTTGGCGCAAAAGAAGATAATTTTCGTACCTGTCAGTCAACATATTGTGAAAAATCGTTTTATTACTTTATTCACTTTCTCCTTGGGAAAGTTTCTCCAAACAAATTGCAAAATAAGGCCATGATAACAAATTCTCATTAGAACCTGTTTAGAAGTACCAACTTGTTCTCACGTCAACTATAATAGGTGTGTCAACATCATAATATAGAAAGGAACTGAAAGAAATCAAATGAGTCCGGAAGTTTGAATTTCAAAACCTTACAACAACAGAATATTATCAGTTCCTAGTAAACAGCATTTTCATTATTTAATTTATTGAGTCTTTACATCTGAAAACTTTATGGAACCCCAGTAACTTCAATTGCGTTTCAATGTTGCTTCATTTTTCAGCCTTGAGTTCAACCGCCGCCAAGTAGCAACGACCTAATTTGTCGAAGAATCGAAAAATGTTGATTTTTTTACATTCTTTGGTCAAATTACATGAATTCACTCACTAAATTACTTTTCTCGAGAACGCATACTTATGCATAGCATGTTATATTATGCTGCACAAAAGGATAGTGAGCAATATATGTTCAGCAAATAGCTGAAAGTAAAAAAGCGATCTGTCTAGGGATACAAAATAGCATGGCATGAAATGTCCCAACAATATCCTGTTACATCCTACATTTATCCACATTCTTCCAATCCCCGGAATCGGTCATTCTCAGCCTATCCCCAATAACAATCGAGAAAGTTGTATAGTCCCTTCTTAAGCTCGAACAGGAAGTAATATCTTTTGCGAAACTTTTACGTAAGAAGAGAACACAGCTCTGGTAAATTTACTTTCACATTGGCGACTATTGTGTTCTTATCTAGGCTCAACATCTGTTTGGCTAACCGTGTCATTCACCGTCGAACGTTACGTTGCTGTCTGCCATCCAATGTGGGGGAAGGTAAGCAAACATTTTGGCAAAACTGCTCAAATTTATGCATGCATACCTATATAAATATTTTCGTCTGCTGTTCCCTTCCCGTAGTGTCACAACATTTGGGCGTTTTGAGTTCTGAATATATGAATTTTTGAGCTAACCAAATAAAATTTGTAATATTTTATTTTACAGTTTTTTGTATGCATAATTTTCCCACGCTCTTAATTTTAATGCAATGTATTCACGTAAAGAAGGATATACCGAATTACAAACTTTGTACTTACACATGCAAAGTTTTGTGAAAAACTATTTAAATAAACTTTGCTCACAGTCACAGTAACATTTTAAGTAATTCGGATTCACAAGTAGGTAGGTAGATGTAGGTACCAATATGCATGGCAGGAAATTAATCAATTTAAAAAGCAGCTAAATAAACCAAAGGTACATGTCAATATAGATATTAGACAACTGTCAGAGAATCAAGCCAAACGTCAAACAAGAGCTTATTTAGTGAATTGCTCAAGTCCATGTAGGCGTATTGATTAATTGACCAAGGAAATTGAGAGAAATTCAGCAATATGTTTGTTCTCATTGTATTTACTTATCCCTTTGATGATTAATGATGAACAGACAGGATACTGCAACATCAACAAAACTTGCTATATAGAAGAATCAAAGTCCTCCAACTTAAATTTCGACACATGTATCTACTTGTAAAACGAGCTTTTAATTTTTCTTTTAATAAGATTCAACAAGCATTTTACATATCCACGAATACATCCTTAGCGCTGTGCCAATTTATTTGTCAAAAACATTCCTTTTTCGCTTTAATTCCATCATTTAGCTTGATCAGGTCGACATGGATTTTGTCACTTCCCTTAAGGCGTTCTTGTGGGTGTATGGCAATGAATAGTTTGACGTGTAGTCTACACTTTTGAAAGAATTTGATTTTTCAAATAATCATTTCGTTGGAACGCAAGGCTAAATTCAAGGAGATGATGACTATGGTGGTGGTATTATGGTGTGCAATTTACATCCAAGGATAAAGTAAAACCATAACTATAACTGATTGAAGCAAAGTTTTCCAGTTACTAGCAATGAAATGATGAAAGTTATCAGGCCCCAGAAATAAATACGCCCTGCAGTGAAGACGAAATTCCATCAACCTTCTCATGTTATTGCGTAGTGTGATCAAAAAGTTCAATATTACACAATATTTTTAATCAAATGATGAAAAATCATATACCTGTGCTACCTGCTGTCATGAAAATTGCCTAAAATTCTTTAGAAAAATGCAAAGATATGAAAAAACAACATTCTTTAGTGATAGACGTTAAAGTACGGTGTATGTTGTGACAAAAATTAAATATGATTTAAGACTTTCCTCCCTTTACTCATACCCTAACTCTTTGTAAGTGTATCCGCTATCAATGTTTTTGCCAGCATTTGATTTTGAGATGCAGCGAAATATATTTATTTATGTGAATGTGTTGTATAGATATGCGTAGTTTCAGAAAAAACTAGCAAGCTGGTCATATTTTCTAGGTTCATGCATCGTGTGATTTTATAGGCATTTGATGATGTGTTGTGCCAAAATTTATGATAGCTTTTAACATTCTTTCTTTTTTACAGTTTAATTGCTCGTATTACCTAGAATGATATTAAAACTGGGAAAACATTTTATCGACAAATGTATAAAATGTGTGTTTGTACTTTCTCTTTGTACATTTTATGTTTACGTTTTTTTTATTTCACCTACTTCTTTGTGCCCTCTTTTCTTATCTACCCAACCGTCAACTGCGGACGGCATGGTCATACATTTATTCATTTCCTTCATTGTCTATTTATTGATTGTTAGAAACCCTGCACAGAGAAACGAGCGGCATTTGTCGCGATTCTAGTGTACATCATTTGCTTCCTGTTGACTGCGTCAACATCATTCGAGTGGAAATCCGCTGTTGCAGAATCAGTGGCAGCGGCAGAAGGGAAGGAAAATGAAACGGTAAGTACCACTGCTTGGCTGTCATCATGGTCGCAGTTGTGAGAAAAAGGGAAGATTGCAAAGGATCCAAAAATTGATTTTGTTGAATTATTTCCCTTTTTGTAGATATTTATACTGGAAAATACAGAGTTAGGGAAGAATGTCTGGTATCGGTTGATTTACCACTGGTTTAGCACAATATTCTTTGTACTCGTACCTCTCATCATTTTGGCCATTGGAAACTTTTTTCTCATCAATGCCGTTCGAACATCTCGAAAAGTACGGGAGGCGCTTACCAATTGTCAATTTCATCAACGTCAATTCCAGGTAACCCGAATCACATTGATGAAGAGCGGAGGCTTAACGGCTTAATAGTTCTCATTGAAAACTTTGTTTGAACAACAGATGATGCATCAAGAGGATCGTATAACACTAACTCTAATTGTCGTCATAATTGTTTTCCTCATTTGCCAAATGCCAACTGCGGCGGTGCTCATTTATACTTCAATGCACACCACTGAACCGGGGACGGTTGAGGAAAATGTTTTACTGGGTTTGGGAAACATTTTCAACTTGCTCGTCGCTGTAAACGCGGCGTGCAACTTTATTTTGTACACAGCACTCAGCGACAAGTACCGAAGAGTATTTCTGAACGTGTTTTGCTTCAATTCAGTTTGTCATCGATGGTACGAGAAAAAGTATCCGCGGACTGTGTACATCTTGCCAAGAATATTCCCCAGAACGGCAGCACTAAATGTTAGGTATGCAATGCTAATATTAGCAAGATAACAAAATGTTTTTCATTCACCATCTTTTGTTTTGATATAATTCTGGCAACGCTTATTACGTTATTTCAGCATCGCACAGTTTGAACCTTCGTTTGGCTTGAAAAACAATGAAAAGGGCGATAACCGTGATGACGACATGATCTTTTCCAGTAGCGGCACGTATCACCTGGAAACCTACAAGGGGCGAAGAAGCTGGGTTCACAGCAAAAGGTGCGTCACATTTGCGGAGGAACAATATCGCTGTCGTTGCGAGGAAATATTGGGTAGCTCCCAAGGGAAAGCGTTTCAAAGCATATAATTGAGCGTCGGGTCGCTTTGCTATCAGTTTACAAGGACTCAATTTCAATTGTAATATCAGTTGGGTATTTAATATTTTTCGACATGAAGTACAATATTTTCTAACCAATTGGCAAGGTATCTAATTTTATAAGGAAACATGAGAATATAATATAGTGTAAGTTGAATGAATTTGCATGTATGTATGTATGTCTATAGTTAATCGTATTCATATGAACGAACGATCATATTCCATACAAAACGAAAATAGCATGCATCCTTCATTATGCAAAAATGGGATAAAAAATGGCTACTGTTTTATAAACGTTGAGCACTTTTTCTAAGGATACTTGAAACAACAAAAATGTTTAGAATAAGCAAACTAGGTTTACAATCAACATAGGCAATTCTGAAGAAAATAGAAAATAGATGAGCAGCATCATATCGTATTAAAAGCAGGTCGTATTTTGTGTGCGTAGTCCTTTCAGTCTAGCATTCGCTACTTTTATAATATGTCTGCATCGACTTATTAGGAATTTTTATATATATCGACTGTGAAGAGATTACAAAAAGTCGATGGAAACATGGAACTCTTCTTGATGGAACGAGACAAGCGTAAAACAAAAAACATGGTAGGTTTCGTCATCAATCATCTTCCATTATAACCAAATCGATGTAATTGTGTCATAATGACATTGCAACTGCTTTGTCTTGAAAGTCAAGTCATATACCAAGCCGCCCCATTTTTTCTAAATATAATTACAAGGTTGCTAATGCAAAAATGCTGTCGACATAACAAGTCAGAGCAGTAATGTTGATTCCACAAAGCTTTGGTGAAACTTTCTCTGTACAATGATGTTACTACCAAGCTGGTCTGCTGTTTGCCGAGCTCCAGTAATAGTATGGCTAAATGGTTGAGCAGAATATATAGAATTTTATTTCGTATGTACCGAGCGAATAGATTTCGCGAGAAAGATGAAGAGGCATCCTCCATTCAGTTCAGTGCAGTGGATCGGTATGTCATCGCCTCGCGAGGAAATAAATGTGACAGTAGTGACAACAGGATGAGCAGTCGGTAGTTTCTCGGTGTTTCCTATTCATTGTTACAGTTCTGTGAAGTACTGTGACGGTATTATGGTGTGGAGTGTGATAAAACCACAAAATGTAGATTCGCTAACAAATGAACAAAATGACGGTAGAACAATGTGGAACATAACAATGACGCTGGAGGGGGTACGCATTACATACATATTACATTCATTTTATTTTTGTGCAATCGGAGTGTGGCTACAGTAGGACAATAGGACAGATGGCATTTTAATAAATAATTTGTTGGCTGATGTCGGTAGAATATTCGTCGAAATGGCTACAGAACAACAATTTCTCCAAATCATCTTGTACTGCGCTGCAATTGGTCGTCGTACTGATAATATATTCTGTCGCGTGCTTTCACTCATTCTCACTTTCATTTTACGCGTTCCATGCAAGAACGCCTGTTCAGTCTACATCTTACAATGAGTAAGTATGTGCATACATCCTCAAACCACATTAATTCCGACTTGACAAAAAAGTTGACCTGACTTGCGTCCAACAGCTTTTACCGTGCCAAAAATGTGTCGGGATAGTTTTTTTGTACTCAAACATTCTACATTGACTCTCATGTAAAACTACATTATTCAGCGCAACATGGTGCAGCCAACACGCAAATATCCTTGGGGAGTCATGTACTGCAGCTCTGCTCTGTACTTGCAAACTTTTTTGCTTTGTTTTTCAACTTTATTCCAAAAGCTTGTAATACAGTCTAGCGTATGTTTCGTAACAATAGGTAGTCACACTTTTGGTTGGCTTTTACAGTTTTAGTAAAAAGTTGTGAATTGTACAACCAAGGTGTGATTATGGTAGCAGTCGGTGTGGGTAAATATTCTAAATAAATGTGAAAATCAATATTCTTAAACTTGTAAATGTACAAAATATGGAAAAACTATAATAGGGGGTACTTACTGCTACAGATTGCTCCTTCATTGTTTCCTCCTCGGTAATTTTAGGTCAGTTATTCTATTGTACCATATTTTTATCTATATGTACATACTTTGTTTTATTGCTAAACATTAAGTGCATATTTTATCTACAACCCAAGCGGAAGAAAATATTTTTGTACCGTATTTACATTCTACTGAAAGAGCATGCACTACATGCGGAGAACATTTACCAATCTGAATCTAAACCTTTTAGCTGTGGTCATCATGAAGTTTGTTTTCTCGTACACTAGCTTGTAAATTTAACAGTTTTTTGTAGTTAAATTGATTACGCGAATAAAAAAGTTTCTGACCTTTTCTCCTCTGTTGATAGGATGGAGCATGTGGCAAAAATACTGTAGCATAAAATTACAGACAATGTTGTACATAGGATCACATGAAATAAACAAAATTCTAAATACATATCATGTGCATACACATTATTTCATGTCCACTTTTTACTCCAGAGTAGTAACATCAATTTTCTCCACGAGTTGTCGAGTAACTTTGCCAGTTTTTCCCTTTGGGAGCTCAGCCACAAAATAGACTCCACCTCTCAAGTGTTTATATGACGCCAATTTCCCATTAGCGTACTCCAAGATGTCCTCTGCTGTCGCCTCATCTTCATGCCCTGGAGCTTTGACACAAATAGCACGGGGAATGTAACCAAGACCTTCGGGATCCAGAACCGCGACAACACAAACCTCGGCTATTGCGGGATGCGCCAAAATCACATCTTCTATTTCCGTAGGGGACACATGGTTGCCCTTGTATTTAAATATGTCTTTGGCACGATCCACCAAAAATATAAAGCCATTTTCATCGTAGTAGCCGACATCCCCCGTTTTGAAAAAGTGTGGTGCCTCAGTAAATGCCGCTTTTGAAGCTTTTGGGTTTGCCATGTAGCTTCTAAACATTCCTCGACATTTTATGCATAGCTCTCCAATTTCTCCAGGGCCCACGGCTTTCCCAGTGTCTACATTCAAAAATTTTGCGCTGATCCCTGAAACCAATTTTCCAAGGGTACCGGTAGGTCGATTTTGAATAGGACGACCTGTGTCAATATCCAGAGATGTTACTACAGGGACCACCTCTGTTAAGCCATAAATCTAACATAAAAAGACACAAATTATTTACACACACTTTACAATTTGCTTCACATTCAAAAGTTTATAAATTACTCTATTGAAAAACTAAATCTTACATTTATCACACTTTTCAGGCTTGGTATGGTCATAAGTGCTTGCTCCACCGCTGGTGTTACGGGTGCTCCTGCTAGCCCAATATATTCCAAATTAGACAAATCCATATTTGCCACCTCTGGATCATGGACTAGCAGTAATAAAAATGTTGGAAAGCCAAAAATAAGTCGAGGCTTGAGTTTCCCAACAACTTGAAGGATCCTTTCTCTAGATATTAACGTAAGATAGTGGCTACTCATCCCGGAAACCAGGACACCAAATGGTATCGCCGTACCGGATATGTGGGTGCTCTTTGTAAAAATCAAATTGACTCTATCGTCGTCATTTGAAAATGGCAATGCGTGAGCAATGGTAAGAAACTGCCAGCTCAGTGCACCCTGGGAAATGACAGCACCTTTACTTTTTCCAGTGGTACCGCTTGTACACATGATTAAGCCTGCATCCTTCCAAGTCGTTTCCGGCTCAGGCAACGCTATCAGAAATTATAACACAAAGAGAGTTAGTTGGTTACATCAGTTTATCTCACAGTACCCGCATTTCGTTTCTCTGTTACCTGAGCCGTCATCTTCCATCAATTCGTAAATAGAGGTGCATCCCGGCGGTAAATTTTCCCCCTGGGGTGCAGTTACGATCACCTCTAGATCCCAGTAAACCTTCTCTGCCACACGTAAACACATTTCAGCATGAAACGGCTCGCAATATATCCATCCGGTACGGCTCTCTTGCACTCGATCAAGCACTGTCTCTTCATCTTCTTCTGGGTAAGTAGCTCTACAAATCCCGTTTGCTCGCCATACGCTTGTCAGAAACACTGGTTGCTTCACGATATCAATTTCCATGTAAATTACAATGTCCCCTTTCCTTAAACCTCGTTTATAGAGCGCGCTAGCAATCCTTTTGGTTAGATCATCAAATGTTGCATAACCGTAGCTTTCTCCAGTTAAACTGTCTGCCTATAATAATTGGCAATTTAGTTTGTTCCAGTGTTGCACAGGGAAAAAATAATTAAAATTAAATCGCCTTTTCTCCTGTTGCTTGTAGTTCTACATTATAAACATTGATCGATTTAAAAATGTAATCAAGTTTACCATCCACGCAGTCCGTCCATTTTCAGCATGTTCGTTTGCCTTGCTGACAAGTAGCTCTGGTAAATTTGAACATCCTTTGTATTGTACCACTGGACGGAACGGAGAATGTAATGTGTTCTCTTCGTCTCCCATATGTGCAACGTAATATGTATGTATGGCCTTTCACACTTTTAGTATTTGACACTTTAGCAGCCAAATTAAAGAAAGTAATTTTTCAGTGTATCCAATTAATTTTCCAACCAGCAAGCTAACTTTTAATGATGAAACAAGCGCCTATATGAAATTTGCCGTTGACTTGAATAGAGTGAGACAGAGAGAGATTGGACATACAATGGGAGGTAAATGGGAATGGTACATTTTTTCCAGAAAGTGACCAACACCGAGTGGCTTTGGTAGTAATTTTACTGCTTCCAATTTTCATATTACGCCCTTAATTAACGATAAAAATCAATAAGCAGAATTTTAGCAAACTGTGAAATTTCACCTAGAAAAAGAAAAAATGAAGAGGCTGACCTATTTTGTATATCGCATGGTTCTAAAATATTGATGCTACTTTATGCAATGCCGAGTACTGCTGACCTTCTTGTGACAATATTAATTAATATTTAGACAGCTATCCGCTGTCCAGCTGCGGTCGGTCGCAGTCATGTAGTTAATGTTTTATCGCGCATCGACCCATCAATTTTGCTGAAAGCCACATCAAAAATAAGCAAATATTGGCAAAAGTAACCTTGTGGAATTTACAACCGTCATTTATTTCCACGAAGCAAGAAGAAAGGTGGAAAGTCATAAGCGTAGAAAAATATAATATAGACCTATTATTACGTACATAAGCAATCCTACAATATATGGTGTTGCTTTGAGTTCTATAGACATTTAGTCATTATGCATTGTGTTGTCTTTTGGAATACATGAACGAACGTGACATAAAGTAGCACGACATGCCAATAACCAATTATCGGCATTCCTCAAATTCCCATGTCATATGCAGGTGCATCAAAGAAGTAACATAATCTTGAATCTAACTTTTGCATTCTGAAGGCTGCTGAATTTTTCATCTTGTCTCGTCATATATAACGTGTGAGTTAAACGATATGGTGGTCATGTAGCGACAGTGTGGTCTGGAGGGTTTGAATCACGTGTTTTAAAGAATTGCAGAATATATTGCTGTCAAGTACAGATATTCTGTAAAGTTGCTGCATACATGTGTAGTTTATTTCTTTAATACTTTCTTTTCCTTAACATATAAGACAAAGTGTTCATAAGCACACTTTATGTACATCACAGTAATTAGCTAGATTTGTAGCCACTCGACTCTAAATTAGATATGAGAAGTTGACAGATACTGGACACCGTGCCATGCTCTTCAATATCAATGAATCCCGATACATTGTCGTCCACCTGCGATAAAAGTTTATTGGTAAATTCAATCGACATTAGAGAGTCCATTCCCATATCGGTGAGAGGCGCATTATCATTCACTTCATTAGTGCTTATTCCCAAAGTATCGCAGAGTATTCCTAAAACGGATTTGCGAACCAATGTCGGTCTCTCGTCAGATATTGTATTCCAGTAAGCTTCTTTTAATTTTGTATTGCTGTCATCAGGTATATCTTGCTGAATGGGTGAAAGCATTAGCTCGGACGATGATAGTACGTGCTCAAGGAGAGTAGTCTCAAAATACGGTGCCTTTTTGAGAATTTCTCTTGCATTAAATATGCCAGCCACTACGACACCCTTTCCACTTGTGTTTCTCTCAGTAGTCATGAGTTGCTCTAAAACTTGGATTCCTTGGTCCAAAGAAAACGGAACAAAAATATCAAGATGCTTATTTTCTGCCATTCCTGCATTCCATTGTCCCCAGTTTACGGACATTGCGGAGAGACCCATACATCTTCTCACTTCCGCCAGCGAATCCATGTATGCATTTCCAGCGACGTAATTTGACTGGCCAATGTTTCCAAAGGTACATGACATTGACGAGAACAGAACGAAAAAGTGGAGTGGCAAATCCATTTCCGTGATGATGGAATGTAGATTCCAAGCGCCTTGTACTTTTGGGCCGAGAACCATTTCAAAATTGTTCCAATCCTCTTTTGTTATTAAACTGTCAGAGAGCACACCAGCGCAATGATGGATCCCCTTGAGCGGAGGCAATTTTTTGTCCTGTTTTATACTCTCCAAGAGCTTTTTGCACTGATCGTAGTTTGAAATGTCAACCTGCTTGTAAATTACCTTGCACCCTGAATCTTTTTCAAAGTTATCAATATCGCATTTTACGTTTACAGTGAGTTTCGAGCGACCAGCCAAGACGAGGTATTTGGCACCTTGCGAGATCATCCATTTAGCTATCCCCCAACCAATTGCTCCCATGCCACCGGAAATAAAGTATGTACTGCGGTCATTGAATAGGTGGTATTTCAATATCAATGATCTGGTAGGCTGAATAGGCATGTCCAGTACTACCTTTCCAATATGCTTTGCCCTCTGAAGGAATTTTAAAGCGGAAACAATTTCCTCTGCAGGATAAATTGAACAGGGCAATGATTTAATGTGGCCAGTTTCAAGAAGTTCAACAAGCGTTTGCATTAATTCCTGGTACATGGAAATGCTAAATTCCATAGCATTCACAATTTGATAGTGCACAAGTGGACGGAATTGTTTTACTTCTTCTTCTGTCCAAATGTCTGACTTGCTGATTTCCACAAAGTAGCCTCCATCCCTTACAAGGTCAAGTGATGCCTCTTTAAAACCGGGCCCTGTCAGACAATTCAGGACCATGTCCACAGGCTGAGAGGTTCCACACAAAGTGTCTCGTATGTTGTCAAGGAAATCAACACTTCTCGAGTTGAAAACATGTTGTATCCCTAAATACTTTAGATATTTCCGCTTTCTCTCACTTCCTGCTGTTGCAATGACATTCACACCCAACATCTTTGCAATTTGAGTGGCTATCAATCCCACTCCTCCAGATGCTGCATGAATTAGAATGGTCTGACCAGCCTTCAAGCAAGCCACTCTGACCATGCAATACCAGGCGGTAATAAAAACAGTTGGAAGAGTGGCCGCTTCAGAAAATGTCAAATTTTGAGGAATTTTCATCAACAAATCTTGTTTTAGTCTAGTGTGACTCGTCACAATTTTTTCTTTAAAGTTGCACCCAAACACGGCGTCTCCTACTTTCCAGCGAAAGGCATGCCCCACATTTGTAACAACACCCGCATAGTCCAGACCTAATATTTGCATATTTTCAAACACACCATTGGAAGTAATGATGGTTAACACATCTTTAAAATTTAAGGAACAACATCGCACTTCAATTTCCACCTCGTCTTCCCTCAAGTCACAAACTTCTTTAGGAATATATTTGATGTCCGATATAATCTTTGATTTTGGAAACTCCACAGTGTATTGTGGATTCTCTATGGTGGCGGGTATGGTCTTTCGTGGGTTAAATTCCTTTTCCTTAATGGATTTTAATCTTCTGCATAGACGTTGTCCGTTACGAAAACAAATCTCCGTTTCCTTGTCATCCATCCACATTTCGTGAAGTAAATAATCCGACAACGTGTGATCATCTCCTTGGCTGAAATCAATGTCAATTGACTTGGAAATAATACCAGGTAATTCCATTCTCAAATTTCTCATAAAACCCCATAGTACAGCAGACAAACATGGCTTTGTGCTTGTTCCTCCACCCGAGTGGTATGAACCTTCCTGATTTGGTCGCCAGCATTCATTGGTGACCAGATGAAGCTTCGGCAACTGTCTTGTAATCATCAGGCATTTTGTTAACATCAAAAGTGGTTCCATTATCTTTTGAGAGTTGGGATATGATTCTGTTTCGTTGACAACGATACAATAAAGAATGCCCTCAAGGTCAGCAGTGTTTCGATATTGCTCCAAAATTCCTTGCACTGAAATATTCTTGGCGTAGATACTTTGTATAGAAATTGGCGATACATTTCTGCCTCTTTGGGACATCTTTTCTGTTAATGCTTTAAGAGTTACAGACCCTAAATGATTATTAGATGCACCGTCATGCAGCAAAATCCAACTTTTCCAGGAATATCCAGGTTCCTTGATTTTCACATTTGATAGCTGCCATACAATGTCATAGATGATAGGAGACAGTTGACTAGTAAAATTTCCATGATTCACTTCAGTCAAACCGGCTGCTGAGAGCATGGACTTCACGGTTGTTACAGCAAAGCTAATATTTTCCATCGTAGCAATCACAAAGCCATCGACTGTCAACATATTTACTGTATTAGTTACGCCAGAGAATGGAGTTTTGCAGGAAACAAAAACACAGTTTCCTGCTAGCACGGTATTCCTCAGATTCTTGTTCACCGTAAACCTTCCAATTTGCACTGGAACATGCAACTTATTTAGGGTTGGTTTTGTGAGTGCAATGAAACATTGAATCATTGCATCGATAAGTATGGGATGACAAAAGTATCTGTCAGAATCTTCCGGAGCCTGTACAAGCATAAATGTCTCGCTGTCATTTCTGTAAACGGACGATGAGAGTGACTGGAACTTGGAACCATATTTGAGACCAACAGTTGCCAGATTATCATAAAATGCTTGCGAATCAAATGATGAGAATATCTCATCTACTAGAGGAACTGCACTTTTTGCTTCCATATCGCTATTCTCTGAGCCAACGACTTTGGCGGAAGCATGAAGTGTCCATTTGTGATTATCAGAATGCGGTGTACTGTCTGCTGAGTAAACATGAGCAATATAATATTCCGAATTCAGGGTCTTCTCTGCCCATATCAAAGTTTGTACAAAGACTCCATCCTCGTGTAAATGCAGCGGTGAATGAACTTTGAAATCATTCAAAGTCAAACTTTTGTTGGAGTCACTTTGTTTCGTTTCCACTGCTGCCACCATCATTTCCATGAAACCAGCTGCTGGAAATATTACATGTTCTCCGATTAAATGATCATAAATATAGAGATGATTGCTGATATCTATGCGACCATTAAATATTATTTTGTTTGTGCAGTTTGGAATGACACTGCCAACAAGTGGATGAGTGTCACGAGACGGGTTTAATTTGCTTCGCCTTTTAAACCAAAATGACTTTCTTTGGAACGGATAATGGGGCAAATCAATTTTATTTCGTCTTGGGAGAGGTCTGTAGAATCCATCCCAGTCAATATCAATGCCAAAAGCATACAATCTCGATAAAGTGTTCAGCAATGAGTGCCAACTGTCATCACTCATCCTAATTTTCTGCAAACTTGGCAAACAGAGAGCCTTGGATCCCAAATTATCCGAGATCAGTGCTGTAAGTGCCGTTCCCAATCCAATTTCAAGGTAAACATCACATCCAAAATTGCTCGCAGAAGAACAGGCTTTTGCAAACTGTATTGGCTCCCTGAACAAAGAGTACCAGTAGTTTTGATTAAAATCATCTTCCTGTGGCATTGTTCCAGAAACACTGGATATGTACGGAATTGTACTGGGGTTGTGTTGGATGTGGCAAAATATGTTATTTTTGGCCTTTAAACAAGCATTTTGCGCAAACCTGGAGTGAACTGCAAAGTCAACAGGTAACTGACGACATTTTATATCTCTGTTTTTGCACATGTCCCCTAGAATTTTTATTGTTTCTGGAGAAGCAGCCATCACAGTTTGAGATGGAGAATTAACACCAGCCAAATCAATCCATACACCTGGAACACTCTGTTTAATTTTTGTAATTAACTGCTCACAGGTCTCTACGTCACATTTCATCGCCGTCATTGCTCCAGGCATAATTTTGTTATCCTCCAAGAGGTAGTCGCTTATTTTTAAAATTCGAAAGGCATCCTCCAATGAAATGACGCCACAAACCACTGCAGCAGTTACCTCGCCCATGCATTGACCCATCACTGCGTCCGGTTGGATACCCCAGGAAATCCACAATTTTGTTAGAGAGTATTGAATAGCCATGACACAAGCGAACCAGGCGTAAGACTTTGATTCTTCTGCTTTCCAATCCTTTTCCAATATTTCAATTAAATTCACCTTTGAACAAATTTGTGACATCCAAACGGAATTACAATGATCCAGTGTGTGTCTAAATAATGGAGACGTTCTGTAGAGTGCTCGAACCGGCGTAAAGTCCATGGAACTAATAATTCCTGGATACGTAAAGCAGATTGTGGGCTTTGGCTTTGTAGTTAACCCCGCTTTGATATCATTGCTAAATTTTTGTAAAACTTTTGCCGTTGAAGGACACAATATCAAGCCTCTCCTGTAACCCAGATTATGGGAGCGACTAGTGTTTGCTGTAAAAGTAACGTCAAACAAGTTTTCTGGTGTTATATGATCAAAATGCAGCCGTTCCAAATGGTCTAAAGCATCAAATGTTTTAGCGGAAAATGTCAAAACCTCCAACAGTATTGGATACATATTATCTTGTTGAAAATTTAGAATGCTGTTTCCTGTTATTTGTGAACGGAAGGGTGACTCCTGCAAAAGCATGTGAACGTATGTTCCAGTGATTCCAAAGCTGGACACACCAGCAACCCTTGGTCGAGGAGAATGAGTTTCATCATCTTGAATGCATGTTGGCCAGGGAGTAATTTCCAGAGGTATCATTCCTGGAATGGAGTCAAAGTTAATTTGAGGATTCATTTGGCTAAGATTAAGGTGTGGCGGAATCATGTCGTGTTTAAACATCAACAAAACTTTTATAATTCCAGCAAGGCCCGAGACAGACTCTGTATGGCCAATGTTCGTTTTCCCTGAGGCAATAAAAAGAGGCTGCGACCTTTCACTCTTTCGGGTAGTGGACGAATATGCGTTACAGATTGCAGCCGCCTCGATGGGATCACCCACGCTAGTACCAGTTGCATGTGCTTCAAGATAAGTCACGTCGCTTGGAACCACTCCACTGTTGTCTAACGCCATTTTCATCACCTTTGTCTCGCAGTCAACAGTTGGTGCTCCGAAATTTGTATTAAGACCTTCTTGTGACGTTGCTCCGCCTAGAATCACCCCATGAATTCTGTCATTGTCACGTAGCGCATCTGAATATCTTTTTAGAACTAACGCTGCAATCCCTTCAGCTCTAGCGTAACCATCGGCACTAACATCGAATGTCTTACATTTCCCGTCGGGTGCCCAAAGCACCTTCTGGTTATCATCCATTTGTAAAATCACATTGGTTCCTGTCGCTAGTGCCAAATGGCAGTCTCTTTGCAGAAGACTTTTGCAAGCCATATTCACTGCAACCATTGAGCTTGAACATCCCGACTCTGTGGCCACGTTCTCGCCGATGAAGCCATAAAAATGTGATATTTTAGCAGCAGTGCATCCAAACCCGTTTCCAATGTATTTACGCATAAAGTGATTTCTTGAGACGCCATCGCTTTCCTCATTCAATGCTTCCTTGTAATCTTGCAACCAGCTCCCATGGAATACAGCAGTTGAAGAACCCCTTAATTTTTCCGGATTGATATAAGCATCCTCAAAGGCTTCCCAGCTTACTTCCAAAAGAAGCCTTGCCTGAGGATCTGTAAAAATAGCTTCGCTTGGGCTCATACCAAAGAATCCCGCATCAAATTCATCCACACGGCATTTAAAAAAATTTCCTCTGGTATTTCTACCAATTCCGCTACGAAATCGCAATCGACTTTCAGGCAAACGCCCACTAGTATTATGGCCATCCTTTAAAATATCCCAATACTCTTCCGGAGAGTTTGCTCCAGGAAGTCGACATGACATTCCAATCACAGCAATCCAGTTCCGTTCCACATGTTCATGGTTTCCAACAGTTCTCGGTATTGAAAGCTGATTAAACACCTCCAACTCTATTGCCGACACGATAATAATTTCCGGCGAGCTTTCGTAGCAACAATGTTTCCAATCAATATCTCCAAAACTCGTGATAATTTCCGTTCTCCAGGCTTCTTTGGAAATAGGTGAGTCGGAATAACACCCAGACAACCTTGAGTACCACTTGCTCTTTATTCCCGGACACATGCCAACACCAAAAATGCGACCAGTTTTATCCTTCATCACAAGTAAGTTTTCCCCGCCAAACGAATCGAATAAATAATCAGACTGTCGCATCAAAATTACCTGAGGATGAATAACAATCAATTTTGAAAATGCGCTCATACTCAGTGCACTCTGAAAAGTATTATCCCAATCGAATAGAAGATCAAGGTTGTTGTGGTTCATGACCTTCACCACGACCAACTCAAAAACATTCTCAAGCTCTTTTATAAACTGTTGTGACACAGAGGTCGACACCAAAGCAACCACCAAACCACAAGTCTTTGTGACTCGCATAGCTCTACCAGATGCTAGTGAACTTTTTACTACATTGTCGCCATGTACTGGAACGACCCACCCAAACAGACTTCTATTACCCATTTGTCTAGTATTTAATAATATTTTAGCAGGTTTAGCGTTTATTGTGTAGGATGTGCCTCTTTGAATTGTCTTGATGAACTACAGTAGACTTTTCGCGAAATTAAGTATTTTGTGAAGCTTTTAGTAATTTATGCACCTAAACATCAACTTTTAACACATCAGTATATCCGCCAGTCTTTCATTGATTGACATATGAATGTTAATTAACGCACAGACAAAGGTCAAATTTCTGTAAGCAGTAAAAAATAGTGCAGTTGCATCAAAATTAATGACAACTTTGTGAATTTATTCTATTGTTTCTTCATAATAGCGCAAACATTTAGTTGGTATAATATGCTTTTTCAGATATGTTCAAGTTCGCTAAATTGAATCCCTTGTTGCGAAGCCAATGTCATTGGAAAATGATCATGAAAGTGCCACCCGAACGTTATTGTCAGCATGCAATCGTGCAAACTAAAGTAAAAATGAATACTAGCACTTATTACAAATAATTTAAAAGTTAACGTGAGTACCCTGAACAGGAAAAACCATTAAATCACTACAGCATACGTTCAACCTGTGAATGTCATTATTAAGCCGTCCCGAAAACAAACTTTTTCCCAGTGGAAATCCCATACAACATTAGTGCCAAAAACAGACAGTACAATTCTGTTGATTCCGATTAAATTGACGATGAGCTACAGTAGTAGTGGCAAGTGATCGCCAGGAATTGAAATTACATACTACTTTTGAAACCAAAAAGCCAAATTCACATAGCAACCCCTATTACAACAATTTTTTTCTTTGTTCATTGCGTACGCATGTGTTTCCAGATGGAACACAAAGATAAAAAATCCAATGAGATTCCCTCAAAGAATCGAACAATCCTTCCAATTCTCCAGTAAGTACAGTTACTATAGCAATGGCGACAACATTTTAATGTGAGTTAGCACATTTTTAACAAAGAGGAATATAAATATGTACATACACAGATGTCTCAACAACGATCACTTTTTAATATTCTGTCCTTTCTGTCCGTCGGAAGATGACAATTAAATTTGGAAATAATTGTTGAGCTGAGTAAGCAAGCAAAAATATACTCTGTCAAAAATAGTCGGTCACAAACTTCCTGCACAAATATGAATGATTTCTTCCATTCCTTCTCGATGATTCTAAACGCATGATATTTCAGACGATCAGTGGCATTAATGGAGAGACCTATCATCATATCAGTACCTTTAATAATGGGTTGCGTGACGTATCACATTATAACTTGTTGTTCTATGAAAGTATTAAGTTAATACTTGCCTTGGTATAAAACACAATTTGAGTCTAACCATCAAAAATTTAATTTATATTGTTTAATGTGTATTTCATATTCCATGCTCTGTATATGTTACTACAACAATGTATGTATATATATTCCAAAACCCAATAACAACGATCGTACGATATTTTGCAAAACATCTAAAATAACCTTTGCTGCAGAGATTTTATCATATCAAGGGATTTACTCAAAATCGAGGTTCGACACCGCGGTACGCCTCAAGTTTGAATAGCCAAATTGCACTCCTTGCGTGATTTTTAGTCAGCTTAACATGTAATGAACGAATAAAAATCAGGGAGAAGCAATTCAGTCAATTTGGAATAACTTACAACACAAGGCTACTCTTATGAAGATAGAATCCACGTGAGATGAGAGTAGTAAACAATGTATCGTCTTACATGAATGCTGTCGGTAATTTTACTGAAAATGCCTGATAACGGTGATATTCAAATAAAAAGCATAATCGTTCACGTCTCTGTTTAGTGGTCAAATATTATTTCTAGTGTACGGATAAATATTAAGTGCGGAGCGCGTATCATTAGGAGAATTATGAATCTGAATCGCATTGCCCCATTTTCCTCCACAGGGCATGTGCGCCTGGCTTATTGGTGCTTTGTACGACAAAGCAGTTGTTCCGTTACCCAGTTATCATCATCCAGTTTGACATTTTTCTCTAGTGAGCCAGCAACAAATTTGCCCTCGGCAAAATCCTCTACTCAGACGTTTCTGAGCAAGTATGAGAGCAAGGGAAGGCCTCTGGTTGTTATGTTGCCGTGGGGACATCCGGATATGATAACAGTAAAAAAATACGCCCAATTCTATCTCTTTCATGGGTTTGACGTGTTATCCTGTAAACTCTCAAATTTGCAAATATTACAACCTGACAAAATAGAGAGTGTGGCGAAAGACGAGGTTTTACCTGCGTTGCTAGCAAGTAGACATGAAACTAAATTAATTCACGGCTTCTGCATTGGCACCTTACTCTTCACCCGAGTTCTGAAGAACCTTCGTGGGGGTGGGGCAAAAGGAGCAGACAAATTTATACAGTCTGTACAAGCTCAAGTTTGGGATAGTACTCCAAACTGGACCAGATTTGGTGTCGGGATAGCTCAAAACGTAGTCCCGCAGAGGCCATGGCTACATCAACCAATCATACGGATGGTGGACTTGTACACTTCGCGTAAAGGACGACATAAGTTCTACGAAGAAACCCAAGAATATTTTAAGGACAATAGTTTGGCTGTACCGACCCTATTTTTAGCAAGTGAAGCAGATCCCGTCGGAACAGCGAAATATAGTCAACACTACGACAAGACGTGGATGGAGCGAGGAGTTTACTGTGAAACAAAGATTTGGAAGGACTCTAAGCACGTACAACACTTTCGAAAGTATCCAGAGGAATATAAACAGATTGTGACCAATTTTCTGACCAAAACTGGATTTCCAATGATATCACACATTGCCACGGGAGGCGTCACTTTGCATTCAAATAATTCCTTTCAACAAACTGAAGTTTCACGAATGAAATACTCTCATTAAGTATAGATATTGCCACTGTTTGTAATTTCCAATAATAAATTAAACCGAATTAATACTTTTGGACAAGTTTGTCATATTGAATTCTTCTATGTAGCGTGATTCTCTGATCATATATTGGTGGTAATTCCATGTTGAGATATCAAGGTTTATTTGGAATTTAGAATTCTTTTCCTATAACAACTTTTGCAATAAATCAAGTATCTTTCAACCTACCTTCATATCATCCATAAAAATTCCATTGCACCCACCACCACCATTTGTCTATTCGAATAGAAGAAAAAACACTCCAAGGAAGTATCGCTACAGCGTTACACAGTATACTGTATCGAGTTGATGGTTATAGTAAGCTGCCATGGTAAATGCCGTCAATAATAAATATAATGTCTAAAGTTCTGATTGGATAAAAAGTTGCATACACGCAGCATAAAATTGGTTGCCATTATATTGGCACGCAAACTAAGATTGTTAAAAGTCCAAAAACGCCATTGTATGTACTGTTGCCTAATTGTCTTTATAGCAACTTTCCAGAAAAGTAGTAAATAGGTTGCATGACCAGGATGCAAAGATGTACGCAACAAATTGTACTAAATTGACTTAAATTCCCAACAATTAAATGACGCTTTAGCATAGGAAAGACCCAGCGAGTTATTGAGTCTGATTTGCAAATATCTACACTACCTAAATATTATGATACTACACACCTTATCTCCCAATGACTTGGTTGAGTTTGATAAAACTCTGCCGAACGTATAGAAAATATTGGAATACATTGATCTTGGTCTAAGAGAGGTTGCAATTTTTAGTCATTTTGCATTTTTCAGAAACGCGACCAAATATGGATACTCTAGTGCCCCTGCTTAAGAAACAATTAATTAGTCAAATTTTACTGGGGGTAGTGTTTCAAGTGTCAGCCGTAATAATAACAGTGTTACATACGTTACTCTTCCTAGTTTTAAAGCCATTTAGCATCCGATTGTATCGCCATTTGAGCTACTATCTCACATATACGCTGAACAGTCGTGAGTTTTTATTAAAAATAGTTTCATATACCCAAATTTGAAACAAAGAATTTCTTTTTTAATTGTATTAATTTTCCCCTTTAGAAATTGTGTTTATTTTGGCGTGGTGGGCAGAGACTGATGTGGAGCTCCTGGATGACTCTTCCTCACATTTGCAAACTCATTATGGCAAGGAAAATGCAATAGTAATTGCAAATCATCAGTACGATATAGACCTGGCCCTCGAGTGGTTTGTGGCTGATTGGATGAAAGTTTTGGGAAACACAAAATTCACCGGGAAAAAGGCACTGTCTCTGGTGCCCATCATTGGTTGGTGCTGGAGGCTCCAGGAGCATCTATTTTTAGAAAGAAACTGGGAAAAGGACAAAAAATGTCTAGGTAATCAAATCAGGCACTTAATGTCTGATAATCCGAATCCCGTATGGATATCGTTGGCTCCAGAGGGAACTCGGTTTACAGCGGAAAAACATAAGCAGAGCATATTGGTTGCAAGAGTGAAAGGACTTCCGGAATTAAAACACCATTTGCTACCAAGAACAAAGGGGTTCGTTTATATGAGGCAACAATTATCCAAGATCACAAACAATAATTGCTTTGTATACGATGTGACCATAGCAGTTGATAGAGGTTTCCAGGGTAGCCCTCCAAATATTTTAAATATGCTCAAGGGACAGGGCACAAGATGTAAAATGTTCATTCGACGCTTTCCCCTGAAGGAGTTGCCTCTTGATGAAGAAGCTTGTGCAAATTGGCTTCATAAACTATTCCAAGAAAAAGATCAAATTGTGGCAGATTATCTGCAGACAGGAAAAGTGCCTAGTTCCTTTCAACATTCGATGCATGTCAAAAAGCGATTAAGTTGTTTATTAAATTTCGTTTGTTGGGCTGTGATTGTACTGGGACCCTTGGGGTACTGGTTGCTTAGAACTGCCCTCATTGGTCAATATTACCATTTAAATCTACTAGTTTTCATTTTGTGCACAGGTAAGCAATTGCAATTAAAAAATTATGTTCGTCAAAATAAACAATATTTTATATGGCAGTAAATTACATTTATTGAATTGTTTTCAACTTTACAGTTCAGTTCAGCTTCAAAAGCATGACAGGAAATATCAAAAAGGGTTCCACGTATGGCCAGTAAAAAATTTGAAATGTCGTTACGGAAGATGGAAACTTGAAACCTGCGTAAACCTTCGGGAGCCAGCAACTCCCAAAGTATGACTGCAACTAACTCATATACAAAAAAGTCTTGCAATAATTTAGGAATTCAAATTGTGTCAAAAATGAAATGACTACAATTTTGAGTCTATTTGTATATTTTGTAATTGTTTTCATGTTAAAAAATATTTATTCTGGGCCTATGTTATACAGTCATGAATTTAGTTTTCTTCATCTGATGTATTTGATGTATGTACATAAATATAAATAAATATCTCCACATTGATAATAAATTATAATTTGTGATAAAGAAAGCAAATGAATCTAATGAACTTCAGTCGTCCAAGTGGAGGCTATTCCAAAAATTATAGCGCTGCACGTAAGGGTTGGGTACCATTCTTGGTGTAAGATTCAAATCTAGGAATTGGAACGATGACACGTCTGCTTCATCATCATGGCTATAATCATGGGATAGTTGAATCGGTTTCCACACCGTTTTTAATGGAGTTCTTTGCTTCAAGCTATTGGCCCGTCCCACGTATGGAGTGCTACAAAAAAAATCCGCAAAGCAAAACTCATTATTATTAATTTTGTTTGCGATTTAATTTGTACTATCAATTACTACGAGAATTGGACGAACCCAAAAGTTGCAAAATTGGCCCAAGTACTAGTCATAATCTCAGCCATCTTTCGTTCCTCGTAGTCACCCTCCATTTGGATCGTGGGATAGTATTCAGTGTTGTTAAGGAGGTGAACAATATCATCCATATGTGCAACCCCTAAAAATTAAGGACAGACGTAGTTTTAGTAATCTTTAATATTGTAAAAAAGGTTCAAGAATTTCGCATATTACCCCATTCCTCTGGATCTTGACCATAAAGTTGCACAATGCTGTATTTTCCTTCAAAAGAAAACTCAAACCCATACACAGACTCGCCAGTGTATTTAGCATGAAGATGCATTCCATCCAAGCCACATTTAAGAAAGTAACGATCACCCACCATCTTTAATATTAATCAAAATATTAGGGCATTGATCTGATGTATGTATGTATGTATTTTATCTAGCTCGAAATTTATCTCACCTGAGCAATTTCGTATCTATTGTTAAAACCGATTTCTGTATTTCCTCTGCCCAAATAGAAATCCCGTATCTTATTAGCAAGCCAGCTTCTGCTTCTGGAATTGGAGGCATTTCCAACACTCAAAAATATTGAACCCAGTCTATTCCAGTCACGATTTAACTCTTCCACTGCTGCTGGAAACTGAAGAAATTCGGCCAACAACCAACTCATTTCATAGCGTGCCAAACCATTAATCCAAGGGACATGTGCCGCTTGTCCCTTCCTGTAGATATCTGCTGGGTGTTCGGTAAGAAATGCGTAGGGATTCGGAGCCTCAATCACTGGAGCAAAGACGACAATTGGGAAATTATTCCAGTCGGTAAGATTAAAGTGGGCAGTGACCAGTTGCTCAGCAGGAATACTTTGGAGACATGATACCATATCTTGGGAGTTTCCATAGCAACCAAACAGGGACCCCGTTTTCATTGCAAGCTCAGGCGCATTTTCAGAAATTGCAAACCAGCAAAGTGAGGACGCACTGTGAGAAACAGCCCGATGAAAGAGACCTGTGGATTTCATTACAGAATAGAAGTATTTAAAAATGTGTCGTAAATCATAAAACAATAATTATATGAAATTGTTAATTATGATTTAAATTTTGTTTATTAACAACCTTGTGATGCTGGACTAACGATATGATGCTGCACAGAAGCGCCACCTGCTGATTGTCCAAAAATGGTCACAGATTCCTTATTTCCACCAAAGTGATGAATATTCTCCTGCACCCATTTCAAGGCCAGCGTTTGGTCTTTCATACCAGCATTGCCGTAAGCTGCTCTATTTCCAGTACTTAGAAAACCGAATGGGCCCAATCTGTAGTTTATGGTAACTAGTACCACGTCTTCATCCAATAGATAGCGAGGACCATAGAGACCGCCAGACCCAGAGGCAAAAGATCCTCCATGTATGTATACCATCACCGGAAGTTGCTGCGAAGGTGTACCTGACGTCTCCAGATTAGGTGTGTGTACTTCCAGAAATAGACAGTCTTCTTGTCCCCGTATTAGCTGTTCTTTAGTCATGAAGTCAATCTGAATACAATGTGGAGTCTCTCCTGTGGCGTCCCGTATGCCACTCCATGACCTTGCTTTTAATGGAGGTTGGAAACGAAGCGGCCCCACGGGAGGTTGCCCATATGGTATTCCACGAAATGAAGCCACGCGTCGATTTCCAATTGTTTTCGTGATGAAACCCCTGAGTAATCCATTTCTTGTGGAGACTACTGGATTAGCTGTCGAAGGATACGACAAATGATCATTGGAGTAGTGGTCCTCCTCAATAGCCCCTTTTGCTCCCCAGCCGAACCCATCAATCGGTTCTCCACTGATAAATGTTGGCAGTACCAGTAGCAAAAACGGTAGCAATAATTTTAAAACAAAACGGCTTTGCGGAAAATGCTTCATGCTGGCCTAAAATTTCACGAACGAAGCTCAATTTAAAAATTAAACTTGTAGTCCTGATTTACTTAAATGAACACTATACTATACGGTGCAGCCTAGCGTCCAACCCTGAGTATAAAGCTTCGTACTTCTCGTAAAAGAATGACTACATTCAATTCAATTAGTTCTTTCCTCTTTCACGAACTGAAGAACACTGTTGAAATAAACAAATTGTGCATCATAGTAATATTTTGGTCCATGCGTTTTATGCGAAATTTATTCATACGTTATCAGTTGATTAGAATGTACAAAGGCTGTACTTTTAAGCTTCATGGTTGTATGATCACAGAATTTGTATTTTTACAATGAATGTTTGGGATATCCGCATTTCTTGAAATGTCAAAACTGCAAGTGCAACTAACGGTGGCAAATGGGTGGGTGAGAAATAAGGCGGTGTACATAATATGTGTGGTTTTCCCATGATCATGACTATGACCTTTAGTAACAAAAGTTGTTTCAAGTTCAGAAATTATCAAAGATTACTACATAACATACAACATAAGGACCTATGGAATTCTGAAAACGAAAGATAGCCAACGGAAGCAATCTACATCTGGCAATCAGTTGCCTTGGATGGTTTAGGAGAACTCTTCGGTAAAGTGTGCGCCTATGTATATGTGTGATTTAACCACAGTGTACCTAGTCGGATCATTAATAACGTATTACTACGGTTCTTCTGTACCAATATGAAATCTAATGCTACAGATCAATGCATGATTAATTTAATTACTAAGTTGAACATAATTAATTACCAATTATTCAATGTATGAATTGTATCTGTAATCTAATTACTCAGCGTTTTTCCGACTTGACTTCTATTGTAAAAGGCTAATAAAGTTACATGTTATATGGTGTAAAACATACCTATGCATACTGATGTGGATATGCACACAAGTGTACATGCATCTGACGACAATTAGTTACTATACTGGTTCTAGTTTATTATTATTATTAATATTGCATAGTGTGGGAGGAGAGTGATATGTAGTTCCAAGATGACCGTTCCTCACATCGTTCCTTGCAAACTCATCAAATGTCAAAGAAAATGGATTAGTAATCGCCTTCAGGATCCGAAACCCTTATGGACATCGTTGGCTATAGAGGGAACTCGATTTACAGCAGAAAAGCATGGTGATGGGATGGAAAGGTGAAATTTTATGAAGTTCATAAAAGTTTTATTTAATAGAAGACTGGAAGAAAATTGTGGTTGCTAATATCTCTGCTCTGCCATGTGGCTCAAATCAAGGGTACAAACATACTTACAGAAGGTATTTAATGATCAAAGTGTTCTTTAATATCTACAGTAGTTGAGCACAGTGCATCCACATTTTAATGGATCCGAAGGCTCGAAAAGAAAAATATGTACAAAAAATCATTTCTATATTTCCCAATTCATTTTATGGAATCCTCTGGATCAATGTGATACAAACGCTTTGTAATAATAATTCGCATTATTAAATAAATAAAATAATAAATAATTATAGTGTATATAAAATAAATAAATAAACATGTTATGAATGCATTATTAATTGTTACTTTATAGGCAGGTCTGTACTAGTTTAGAATATAAGCACCGTAGACAAAATCAAAATAAATGTCTCCACAATAATAATTTCACTGTCAACTGCGTCTGTAGCTAAAACTGGCAATGGCAAAGTAGAGATTATTTGAATACTGAACTTACTGCACAGAAAATGTGCTAGAGAGAAATACTACGTAATAAATAATATTTATGTTAAACTTCAGTCGTCCAAGTGGAGGCTATTCCAAAATTTGTAGCGTTTCACGTACGGGTTAGGTATCATTCTTGGTGATAAATTCAAATCAAGGAATTGGAAGGATGACACGTCAATTTCATCATCATGCCAATCATCATGTGAGAATTGAATTGGTTTCCATATCGATTTTAAGGGTGTTCCTCGTTGCAAGCTATTATTAGATCGCCCTACGTATGGTACGCTGTAAAACGAAAAGCAAACAAGCAATGCACTTATGTGTATTTCGTGTTTAGTTAATTGCTACAAGAACTGGACGAACCCATAAGTGGCAAAATTGGCCCAGGTACTCGTCATTATCTCAGACATTTTTCGTTCCTCGTGGTCACCCACTGCCTGGATTTCAGGCCAGTACTCGGCGTTGTTGAGGAGGTATATTATATCATCCACATGTGCAACCCCTTGAAATTAAAGAGAGAAGTAGTCTTAATCTTTAATATTGTAAAAAAGGTTCAGGACTTTCGCAAATTACCCCATTCCTCTGGATCTTGACCGTAAAGTTGTATAATGCTGTATTTTCCTTCAAACGAAAACTCGAACCCATACACAGACTCGCCAGTGTATTTAGCATGAAGATACATTCCATCCAAGTCACAATTAAGGTAATATCGATCACCCAACATCTTCAGTGTTAATTCAAGGCATTAGGGCATTGCTTTGATGAAATTCATAAGATGTAAGACATATTATGCATCCCTTTGTTTCTCACCTGACCAATTTTGTCTCTATTGTTAAAACTGATTTCTCTATTTCCTCTGCCCAAATAGAAATCGCGTATCTTATTAGCAATCCAGCTTCTGCTTCTTGCATTAGTAGAGTTTCCAACACCCAAAAATATTGGGCCAAGTCGATTCCAGTTCCGATTTAACTCTTCCATTGCATCTGGAAACCGAATAAAATCGGCAAAGAACCAATTCATTTCGTAGCGTGCCAATCCGGTAATATAAGGAACTTTTGCTGCTTGTCCCTTTCTATAGATATCTGCTGGATGTTCAGTAAGAAATGCATCGGGATTCGGAGCCTCAATCACAGGAGCAAAGATGGTAAGTGGGAAACGATCCCAGTCGGTGAGATTGAAGTGAGCTGTAACCAGTTGCTCGGCGGGAATACTTTGGAGACATGATACCATATTTTCGGAGTTTCCATAACAACCAAACAGAGATCCCGTTTTCACTGCGATCTCTGGTGCATTTTCAGAAATTGAAAACCAGCAAAGTGAGAAACCACTGTGAGAAACGGCTCGATGAAAGAGACCTGTTTCGGTATAAAGTATATGTATTTAAAACTGCGTTGGAAATAAAATACTAATTACGATTAAATGAAAATATTCATTAAATAAGGTTATAATCCGATTCTACCATACCTTGTGATGCTGGACTAACGATATGATGCTGCACCGCTGTACCTCCAACAGATAAGCCAAATATTGTCACGGAATTTGGGTCTCCACCGAATTGATGAATATTCTCCTGTACCCATTTCATAGCCAATACCTGATCCTTTAAACCAGCATTGCCGTAAGCTGCTCGGTTTCCAGTGCTTAGAAAACCGAATGGTCCTAATCTGTAGTTGAAAGTAACCAGCACCACGTCTTCATCCAATAGATAGCGAGGACCATAGAGGCCGCCAGAGCTAGAGGTAAACGACCCCCCATGTATGTATACCATTACCGGAAGTTGCTGCAAAGGTTTCCCGGATGTCTCCACTTGAGGTGTGTGTACATCTATAAATAAGCAGTCTTCTTGTCCCCGTATTCGCTGTTGACCCGTCATAAAGTCAATCTGAATACAATGTGGAGTCTCCCCTGTGGCGTCCCGTATGCCACTCCATGGCCTTGCTTTCAATGGAGGTTGGAAACGAAGTGGACCAACGGGAGGTTGTGCAAAGGGTATTCCACGAAAAGAAGCTACGCGTCGATTTCCAATTGTTTTCGTGATGAAACCCCTGAGCAATCCATTTCTTGTGGAGACTACTGGATTATCTGACGAAGGATACGACAATTGATCATTGGCGTAGTGATCCTCTTCGATAGCTGCTTTTGATCCCCAGCCAAGCCCAGCAACCGGTTCTCCCCTGATACATGTTGGAAGTACCAGTAGCAAAGACGGTAGAAATAACTTTAAAACACAAAAGCTTTGCGAAAAATGCTTCATGTTGGCTTAAATATTTTAACAATGAAGCTAATATTGGAATTTGGACAACTAAACTACTTAATTCTGATCTCTTTAAATGAATCTTAACGCTAGGTATCCTAGGTATATGCAAGATTCAACTCAGTCAGCTCTTTCCAGCTTCAAGAACCGAAGAAGAATGCTAAAATTAAAAAGTTTTATGCTTCAAAGTAAAAATTTGCTGCACATGTTATATGCGAAAATTTATTTAGACGTCATCTGCTCATTAAAGGGTGAATATATTTAGGTTTCATGGTTCTACGATTATAATTTTCCATTTTTAATGCATAGATTGGGATATCCGCATTTCTTGAAATGTCAAAACTGCAAGCGCAACTAACGGAGGTAAATAGGTGAGAAATAGGAACATAATGAGCGGTGCATGTAATGTGTACATAATATACTAATGTATGTATATGTGGTTTTCCCATGATCATGACTTTGACCTCAGCAACAAAAGTTGTTTCAAGTTCAGAAATTAGCAACGATCACTGCATAGCATAAGGTGTCTAGGAAACTACAAAAAGAAGAAAGCCAGCGGAAGGAAAGAGAATGCGGTAATCATTTGCCTTGGATGGATTAGGTTAATACTTCTATAAAAAAAAGTGTGTGCGTATGTGTGTTATGTAGCCAAATTGTACCTATTCGGATCATTAATACAGACTGATCGTGTTATTACGATTTCTACAAAGCAATATTATCACCTCTAATGATTCTTTGATACTGATCAATGCATGATTAATTTTATTGGTAGTGCTCGTTAATTTAAACTAATTAACAATTCAGGAATGTATGAATGGTGTCTTGAACCTAATCACTCAGTTTTCCCGACTTGGTTTTCTTGCGAAAAGATAATAAAGTTCTGTTACCTAATACACCTATGCAGACGTAGTATGCAGACTGGTGTATAATGCATGTACCTGGGGGTTGTTACAATACCAAGATGAAATAGTGCTTAAAATAAGTATATATAGAGTGGCATATTGATTGTTGATGTATTTAATCTAGAAGAATGAAGGTTTATGAACGAACTGATTTTGTTTTTATAATCAGCGTGCTGGCAGCCGCTGCCTTGTTGGAGAGATTGGGAGGTGGAGTGACACCGATAGCAGCAAAAAGTTCAGGTGAGAAAGTAATGAGAAAAGCATATTTTTCTGATTGCTTATGGATACGTTAAAGTTGTATGTAGAATTTTTAATTAAAAATATTTGCAATTAGTAGAACGTCCTCCATCTCATCATCATCCATCAGTCCCACGTCTACCATCGTTTCCAGCACCACGAGCACCAGCTCAACCTTCGCGGCCACCAGTACCATCTCAACGATCGCCCCCGCTATCACCACCTCGACCATCTTCTACCCCAGCGCCCCGTCGACCATCTCTTCCAGCAGGAGCGTCTCATCGATCATTCTCTTCCCCATATGAACCATCTTCAACTCAAATTCCGTATCATAATCAGTCGAATTCTGAAATTCCACAGCAACGTCTTTCGGCAGACGATCATGCAACTACTTCAACCCCGTCATCCAATGAATCAACTCACCCCGTTCCAATTGCGTTTAAAGATATTGGCGAATCAAAGAGAACTTGGAGTACCAACAATCAAAGCATCGATTTACCAGAAAATCAGGAAGTGGATGTAAAATGGATTGTACACTCGCAGTACTCGCCCAATCCGATTTTAACTCCACCTCAAGCTGAGGTTGAGGTTTAAAATAAGCCTTCTGAAAGACCGCCTTTTCAAGCCTTAAATTTTGTAAGCTTAACTATCCTCATTATCAACATCTCAAATTGTAAAGTATCAATTTTCTTTTAGTTTCCGATCTATATTTGAGAACAAATTGTTATCAAAATTATGCCATTTGTACATGACAATGCGTAATAGTAATTAATATACAAATTAATTGGCACATTCAACTACATGCAGCTTGACTTGTACTCTGTATTTTTATTAGCCGTTCTCATACAGTTATTTCTATTATTTTCTATAATTAATTTATGTACTTTCGTAAAATCTATTGTCATAATTCTTTATTACAAATTGCTTTAAAGTGATTAAAACTTAAAACAAGTTTAATTTTTGTGCAGTCTTCATCCTATAATTAATGTAAGTATTGTCAGTGAAATTAATTTATCCTTGTTTAAGTTCAGTTAACTTAGATACAAACTAAAAAGCTAAGATTAATTACTACAGATTGGAATACATAATAATAACCAGTAATACTCTTGAAAACATGGAATAATATTTTAATTTGTTTGTAGTGTCGTGTTTAATATATTTTCTGACTAGGGAACTTATAGGAGCACCATCGTCATCATCTGCATCCAATCACCATAGTCATCATCTCAAAGCATTCCGTCGGTAGTGACCTTTTCTCTACGGGCGACTTGAAGCACCACCTCACCTCCTTTGATATCCTTGAATATGTTCAGAGCCTCTTTGTGGGTGACGCTGGAAAGGGGTTGGCCATTCACAGACAATATTTCGTCCCCTTGTAAAACACGAAAAAGACAAAAGTTAGACAATGGACTGGAAACCAAATCCTTAAAGCATTATCTGATATTTGTAATATGTGTACATGTTATATATATTGTATCTGATACCTTCTGTTAAACTACCCTCCTCACTCGCTTGTCCGTAAGGAAATATCCTTTTGATAAATATCCCCATGCTCCCCCTCGGAGAATCCTTCCCTCCTACGACACTAAATCCCAAGCTCTTTTTCGTCGGGCCTTTTTCAAATCTTACGGTAAATATAGAGAGACACAGTGATTGGGATCGAGGTCGCTCTCTTTCCCTGACTTTGTTTCTAAGACGAAGTGACGGCGCTGCAGATTTACCTCCTGAACTAGAGGAGCAACTCGAACTGCTACCTGCTTTGCTATTGCTCTGATTACGATGGGAGTCTCCTCCAGTCAAAAGAACACAAGTTTTTGAACCAAATGCCGTAGCTGTGGATGGCAAGGAGGATTTCCTCTTATCTTCGTCATCCTCGTCGCTGGTGGAAGGCATACTTCTTGTCGCTACATCCGCACTCCCTCTTCTACGCTTCCGACCGAGTGTGCTACTGCTTTTACCAGAACTTGATGTACTATTTACATTAATGCAAGATATACTTTGACTTCGCGGTAACGTCCTGATGGGCTTTGGCAATGAGGATGCCTTGTTGGAAGTGGTTGCTCCACTTCTTTCCCTGCCAAGCGTCACATATGCCATTGGTCCGTGGCCGTATGAGGCGGAAGAAACCTTATCTTCCTCGTCTGGAGAACATGTTGGCGATGGAGTTCCACCACTTCCGTCACTAGATGAAGAATCCGCCTCATTTTTCGTTTTGCCACCCATTTTCGGCGACTCGTGACCATTCCTTGTAGAATCACTATCATAACCACTACTCATTTCCTCTACACCACTCCTTCTCGTGGAC
This sequence comes from Sinella curviseta, assembly GCA_004115045.4. Lineage (NCBI taxonomy): Eukaryota > Metazoa > Arthropoda > Collembola > Entomobryomorpha > Entomobryidae > Sinella > Sinella curviseta. The sequence continues at coordinate 54,240,028 of CM023201.3, forward strand.
TCGGTGAGAATATCGCCAATTGAATGACTCCGTTTCCCCCATCCTAAAGGCGACCCTTGCGTGTCCCCGGGAGAATCTCCAAAATCAATGTCAGCGTCCTCGGGAGGATTCTTGTGTAGTAGATCCAACCTAACTTGTGTCAATGGATCAAAAACTCTTCTACTATTTCGCCTTTTCAACGTAATTAACCCATTTTCTCTGACATCTTCGTCGTCGTCATCATCGTCCTCTTCGGTTGCTTCCGTCTGAGTGGTACTCACTACACTGGAGGAACGACTGTGCAAAAGGTCCCCCATACTGTGGAAAAAATTTCGTTGGGAGAGGCTTCTCCGTGGTGGTTTTTGTGGTTGTCGAACACTTTGACTTGTCAGTGCAGGTTTATCGACTTCCTTGGTTGGTGTCGATACTGTCCCGTTACTGTTGGAATTATTCTGACCGGGTTCTTCTGGTAAAGCGGTCAACTTTGAACGTATGTAAGCATATGGAAAGCTACTACGTTTAGCTGGGGCATTGGAAGACGCGCTTGTTGTAATACACGCCCCATTTCCACCGCTGGTTGTCATGGAAGCCATAGACGTAGCTTTCTGTAGCGTTCCACTGTCCATGGTATTGGCAAGGTATCTCCCATTCAATTGGCCAGGCCCCCTTGACGCCAAACTGAGATTTTCACAGCTCGTCGTTTTCATCATCATAAAGGCATCCCCTCCACCAACGGCAGAGTAATAGGACGATGATCCTACGGACCCTCCAGAAGGAAGTGATGATCTTCTCGAAGTCACTCCAGAGGAATTACCGCCAGCACCCCCTGAAATTATATAAGGAAGTGTGGTATCCCGGTCAGATATGACGATATCATCCTCGTCCTCAAGGTCATCAAAATCATAAGGCGACGTTGGTAGCTGACTGGTCGATGAGGCCACGGAGGAGGAATGGAGAAAGCTTCGACGCGGGCTTAAACTAGTAAAAAGAAGGTCATCGTCTTCCAAACAAATATCTGCTGGAAGGTCGCCAGTATCCGTTCCCTTGTCTACTTTGGACTTGTTTCCTCCGCTACTCCCTCCAATTAACCGACTTTGACTTTTGGACAGCAGCATACGGAGGGATTCAACACGACCTACTTTTTTGCCATTGTTATTAGCAGGTTGTTGCTGTGGCGACCCTTTGGGCATATTTAGTTTGCTTGTGGAATGAGCGTGGCGAAGGGGTACAGCACTACTGGTCAGCTTGTCTTTCAACTTTTCTGAAAGCTTTTGTGTTGACTTTGAAGATGACTTTTCGTCTTCTCCATAAAAATACAATGTCTTGCGGCGATTTAATGTAGAACAGTGAAGGAAATTGCTGCTTGTAGACGAAGAAGATGAACTGTTATTCTTGTAGGTCTTATTTTGTTGCCGATTATTGCTGTAATGCAACGCTTCACTGGACTCGGCGCGTCGTATCGTATCCCAAGTCAGAGATACTCGTTTACCCCAAGTCGATAGTCCACCACCGGAAATGGTAGGAGCTGCAATATTGCAAAAAATTAAAGAAAAGGAGTCAATTTGCTCTCAATTTACTGAGTAAACCACTTAATTATAAATATTATCATAATTAACATAATCGTATGACAGTATATAACCGCATTCGCTTTTAAAAAATTCGCAAGGGTAAACCTCAGAAAAGAGATTGATTTCCTCCCCAAATGACTTATCAGATTGCATTGCATAATTATTGCAAAAACTTGTCAGTAGCTTTGGCAAGCTTGATGACTAATTTTTTGTGGGGTTAAGTGCTATAAAATAGGTAGCGATAAAAAACCTAAACTGCATGCATACAGTAAGAAAACCGCAACTAGAAACGGTTCAAGCATAATATTCATGTCGATTAAGTAGCTCATCCAGAGTTCATTCATTCAATTGGTTATTGAATTGTGCACCGATACTGATATCATTGAAGGAGATGACGATGATGTCATGTCTTTATCACAACATCATAAAACTCGTAATAACCAGTCAAATAACGGAAACATTTTTGGTTTCTGCGGTCGATCACATAAGCATCTGCATCTTTGTAACAATTTTATTAATAATGAGAAAAATGGGAGTCTGTTTGACTTTTGCAACGAAATGTTACGTATCCTTCCCTCCCAACGAGTAAAATATTGCGTACGACACTATTTTTTAAACCAACAGTCAGATTGTAAGCATTTCTTGCTTTAAAAAAAGAATCCTCTACCTACATAACAAAGTGGCCAGTGGTCAATGAATGAGTTGGCTGATTACTGTTTGTCTGAATGCCAAATTTGCTCGGTTTTTACTACTACCTACTTTACTCTTAGGATCAAGAGTTTAATTTTTTATTGTTGACTTGCCATCATTTTTTGATGATCCCTGCTGCTGTGGCTGCTCCTTCCTATTTTTATTGCCATTTCGATCCCGTAACAGAGTTGACGATGACGAAGATGAGCTAGTTGTTTTGCTATTATTACTGCTTTTGTTTGTAGAACCACTACTGGTTTGCTTGTCATGTTGTTTCTCGTTGGCTACGGCATCGCCACTTCGTTCTTTGGTAGCGGGACGACATAATGTCTCATCCTTTTGAAGTGTGGGAAGATACATGAGCACCGTAGTATTCTTGAGGGATGATGGCGAAGACGAAGCAGAGGATTTTATCACCTCGTCGCTAATGCTACTAGCACCTCCACCGTCCCCATCACCTCTTTCCCCGTCACCATCATCATCGTCTGTGGGCTTTAAAGGAGCGATCCCCACAAGTCGAGGATCATCCAGTTGAAACTCCTTTCGTCTGCTGAACAACCTCATCTTTCTTTTTTATTTAATTTCAGACGTGAAGGTAGTTTTTATTCACTTCCTTCCTCTCCACTTTTTCCTTTTTTTCAATTTTTATCCGTTAGCTTAAGAACAACACAACGGTTTGTTCGGTAAAAAGAAAAAAAATCAATAAACTTATTACTAGACTTCCTGAGGCAATTTCCTTTTTCAGAAGTTTCACTACACACAACAACCACCTACGCACATTGTGCCAGCCAGTCAATTTCTTTTGGTGCACCGTTTTGGCTGTTGTCTGTAATCAATAAAATGACGATGATGCAACAACAACACAGGAATAAAAACTGTTTCAGGTGCAGTTGTTTTTCTTGGGAGGGGCTGATTCCTTCCTGATTGCTACTTGTACTTTTTTTCCTGTTTGATGTAACGACAGCACAACACGATGGGGATTATTATTTCCTTGCCGATAATATGTCATGCTTCTCTTTTGCGGTCCTTCGTCTTCGTTCCGCCGCTGAGCCATCTTTTCACTTGCGCTATTTCTATTGTGTTTTCTGTTGCCGTAGCGGTGGTGGTCTACTAAATTATTAAATAACGTTTTTTCTTCTTCTTCTTCCTTTTTTTACTTCCTTCCTGGTTTTGATGTTCCAAAACTGTTTTGATTAGCAGAGGATCATGGGATCATGTACACCTGTGAAGGTAGACAAGGAAAGAAAGTTGGTTTAGTTACCTAAAATAATCGACAAATAACACTAATAAAAATAACTACCATGATGAGTAATTTGATATATAATTTAAAATTGGATGCAAAATGTAAATTACGGCACACCAGACTGAAATGATTTTAGGGTTCTGCTTGTATTATTTTCTTTAAAAAGCTGGCACTCCTGCATTCATGTCAACCAAAGATGACAGGAAGATGACGTAATGACAATAAGTGACAGTAATGAAATGATGTCGAATGAAAGAATGAGTGATGATGAAGAGGATGAGTGAGTCCAATTGAATTGAATAATGAATAGATATAATGTAACATGATTTGCGACATGAGTTTGTATACTCGATTTGTATGCTTAGGCCTACAGAAATGACGTTGTGATGATTAGTTTGAGAATGATGACAAGATGAGCGAACAAAGTGGTTACCTTCCTATTACACATTTTAGTGCGAAAACACATTAAAAACCCAATTCATGTGTACATCGTTTTTTGAAATTTTGTTTAAAAACACGTGATTTTTTGTGGTTTCCTTATAAAAAGTAAATGTCATGTGCGAACACGAATGGGCATGAATAGTCAGGCCACAAAATCGTTGCCATAATTTTCTTGTCAACCATCTATGTCAAGTCAGTGCACCAGCAGCAGCAACGGAACTATAATAGCGTCAGTTAGGAATGCGAATTCTTTAACAATGAAACAAAAACGGAAGACAAGAAAAGAGAAGCAGACATTTAGTCTCATTTTGCTCGAGACTCTTCTTTTGAGTGAGAGAGAGAACGTTGCGTGTTGCCACGCACGGCGACAAGAAAAATGCTGCGCTAGCACCATTATTATGCAAATCTCACTAAAAAAGAAAGAGGAAAAAAGTTACAGTGTGTGGAGGCTTAGAGATGTAGCGTTTTGATGTGAGTGGCACACAGTCACTAAGTCAATAGTTAAGAAAGAAATGAGTGAATTATGTCAACTTTTTCTGCACAGAAAAAAATCACACATGTGGTAAGTGTGATATTGCTAAAAACTAGCATTTTTGTCAACTAAGCTGTTTTGAAAGCAGTAGCTTTAAACTTTTTTTCTACTTCAAATAATCGCTACTTATTTAAGTGACGGTCCCATTATCGTCTCATGATCACTATGTTCATGTCAGGGAACCAGCCAGAAAATGAGTTTGAGAATAGTAAATACAGCCATCATAAAAAGATGTTTTTATGAGGGCTCCTGCTAATCACTTCACCTGGGCGAGATGAGAGGGATAAATTGAAGAAGATTTTTATGAGCTGCTCGGTTCAGTGTCTCCTCTACAAGTTAAGTTGTTTCTGTTCTTGTCGTAGAGTTTTTTTTGTTAAATTGGCGAGCAAAGACGATAATGATAAAAGCACATTTTTATGAGCTAGTACGCAAAGTATTAATGACTATAGTGATTACTTCTGTGAGAAATTTTCTACTTTGGATTGCTATTTCAAAGCTATGGCATGAGAGAAAGACGGAGAGAGAGCTCGAATTCAAAGATTTTACTGAAAAAAATGAAAGAAAGGAAGATGATTTTTTGAAAAATAAATTGACAAATCATAAACTTTGCTCAACATTTTGTTTCATAGACAGAGGAAGGGGAGGAGTCCACCTCAGAACATTTTTTGCGATTAAGACTTTAGGGATCATGCCACACGCTAATAACCTTACCAGTAATAATAATGCTGATAAGGGTAATCATATTAACAATTTAGTATTGACCTTTGCGCACGACATTTGCATGATCTTTGTCTGAGAGATGACTTTACTTTTTGTATTTTGGGAGAAACTCAAAAACGAGAAATTACTGCAACAACAACAACAAAACATAATGGACAATCTGGTATTTAAAAGGGGAAATCCACACAAAAAAGTTAAACGTGTGTTGGCAATAATAAGGAATGAGTGCCTATCGAAGAGGCCTCAGCAGACATTGTTTAATCGCAACTTACTGGGTAACTGATACTCTTTAACACGGTGTTGCGATGTTATACCGGTTTACACTTTTTCTTTTATTTGTTTTTCAACAGAAAAAAAAATTGAATGAATGGGAGAAGTAAAAAAACGATTGTTTGATTGTGAAAAAGATGATAGGTGACATATGGCATGGGGTCTTATACGCATGTCACGTTGTTGCGTTGCTTTTTTACAGAAGATGCATATCTCACGTCCATCCCCGTCAGAATATATTCCATTATCAACGGAATCAGCAAAGCAAGATAAAGTAGAAAAATGCGTTCTACACGTCAACGTGTAATAATGATGCTAATCCTTTATCATGCTCCGTATTGCTAATCCTCAATGAACTGAAAAGAAGACCGTTAATGCTATTAACAGTTTTTGTGGGCGATCGGATCATCATGTTTAATGATGTTGTTGCTGATTTTTTTGAGAGATGCAAACTTTGAGTTAGTTAAGTAGGTAGTTAACCTTATACCGTGCTAACTCTAATACCAACAATGGACGTGACTTTTTGTTATTTCTTTCCAAGGGTGGGGGGTAGAGTATAAAGTAGAATTGTATTTGTGTCAACAAAGCTTCTGCTACAGTCTTAGTAACGAAGGTTGTTCAAGGTTTAATGCTAAACTTGATGTGGTCTGGTCATTTTTCTTTGGCAGAGGAAAAAAAGAAATCGAAAGCGATTGGAAAACGAGTAAAATATCTGTATAATGATTTTTATTGGTCACGTAGCATCTATGCAAATTTTTTATCAGAGGTTGGGAAAAAGGACGCGCACATTAGCACTAATCATGAGCACATGCAGAGAAGGAGCCATTCGTAAATTACGGTTTCCTAAAACTCTTTTAACATATCACAACATCGAATTGTATACTCTGCGCTCAGTCATTAGGACTTTTTGTTTACGCATATTGTCTCATTATCAGAGAAAAATATATATACACTGGTAAGAAAGGGTAGTCACTTGACTTTAAGAACCTGAAAATATACTGTATAATTTAGCTGGGTTGTTGGTCGACTAGCAGGATGATTACACACGATTTGGCATTTATTTTTTGTCGTTTTCTTTTTCAGTTATCTTGCACTTTTTCTTGTGTCTGCTGTGTTACCTAGTTACCTTTTGGTGTAAAATGATTGACCGTCTGACCAAGTTTCCAGGAGAATAGGCAAATGAACACACATGCGCACTTTGTCTTGATGTTGTTAATCCATTCATATTTACATATACCCTTATTCTGGTAATGTTGATGGTGGAATAGATAACGTGAATGAATATTGCGGCGGCGTGTCCATTTGAATAACGGTTTTTATATCGTTTCTTTTTTGCCTGGCAGCCACGATCTTTATCATTCATGTTCTCCATTGTAACGTAATGTACAAAATTTCCTTGACATTCTTGGAAAAAGTCTTAAAACCATTTTACGACAAAGTAGACTTTTTCATCAAAAGAACATTTAATTCTTTTAGTTAAAAAGCTTTAAAGTTTCAAAGCTTCTTCCTTATATCGTTCACAAAAGATATGGTATGCTATGGTAACAATATGGTTTTTGTTCACTTTGATGTTTTCAAAAAACAACTGTTACAGAGGTCACTTTGCAAACTTTCATCCGAGGTTTTAAAGTTTGTACAAAGGATTAATTCTTCTTAATTAAGGAAATCTACATGTGGTAAGTGTGGCACTAACATATGTAGCATAATACTAGATGTGATCTGATTATGCCCGCTCTACTACTTTTTTTGGGAAGAATTGTCCAATATATAAGTAGATCAACGGCAGCTTGCACGTGTATTTTATGAAACAATATTATATGCACATAAAACAATACGCAACAAAGTAACAAAACCTTGACATTGACGCTATAATAATGATTTAAATGGAAATCGAGTGTAGGGGGAACACTGAACGCATTTCATTTGTCGTTCTTTCTGTTATTTACCTTCTTCAACGAAAACGTACTATTCATTTTGAGCATTATAAAGTTAGATGACTACTTCGTTTATACTGCTTCCGTGCTAACAACACAAGGTAATGCAAGAAAAAGAGGAACCCAGCGGGGATCAACCAAAAGAAATTCATTCTGTTTTTTGCCAGTACGAACACACAGTAAATCTCATCATCAGCTTCATCAAAAATGAACAAGGTAACAAGTGCACAGAGCACACAAGTGCTTCTTCATTCAACAGCCGCCCACAGCTACTTGAACTACTACAAACTCATCTTTCATTATTTTTATTTATCTATGTGAGCATCGAACAAGACTCTTAAAAAACGAAATAGAATGAAAAAATAGGAATTATGTTGTTTTTTGGGTTGGGGTTTACTATATTGGAGAGATTATATACGAGTATGTACGTGCATTTACTCCTGCAGCATGCATCAGACACAGACAGACGAATACATTCCTTCGCAGCATCTTTCATGTTTTTGCCATCGTTTTGAATTGATTTATTTCTTCAATTCAAACAAATCAGTCACGGAATGATAATCAGGAACTAAAAACAAACAGAGGAGAGAGCTTTATTGTGTCCGTCTCACAGTAGGTCTACCTGCCTGATGGCAATGGCAGTAGTACACTTTCTGCAGCAAAAAAAAAACTCAATTTTGCTCAGCTTACCAAAGAAACGTTGCAAAGTACAAAAAAGGTCATAGCACATTAAGGGAGACCTTTCGTTTGTTACGCTACCGCTGGCCCAATTTTGTTTGAAACGGAGGTAACATAATAAAGTCGGCAAAAAACCATAATCCTAAAAACAACGTTTATGCTTAAAGTAGCGGGGACTTTGACGTGAGAGCTTATGTGATAAAATATTACCTCAACAAACAAAGTAAAAAATAGCTGCTGCTGTTTCTTGTGCGGAATGACATGAAATTTGGAGAAAAATTCGTAAAAATTTGTCATTTAGTTTTTGGTGCAAATATGGTGTAATCTGAAAAATTACTAAAAAACTCTTGCCTACTTTTTCTACAAAAACATTGTCGCAATCGAAATTAAATCTAATTTTTTTATTAAGGAATGTGAATTATCACTACAGAACTTAAATCAGGTCAGATTTATGATATCATCATTGTGTCGCGTCACTTTAAAAAGCTACCATCATCATTTTCGAACAAATTTTCATTTATGACAAAAATTAGGTTGCGTAAGATTTTATTAAAAAGTTTAACTATTCACTACGCAAACTTTGTCGCAGACCCTATTAACCACTGCTTAATCGTGCAAACAATAAAAAACAAGCACATTTTTGACTGGTTGTTAAGAAGGCAAGTCATAATACCTATATGTTTTATGATTACAGAGGGAACTTAATAATATGTGCATATATATATTATTATATAGTTGCTTTTAACAAGCCTACTATCAAACTCCTCTTGGTTCACCCTATTTATTGTTGTGGGTGAAATCAAAAGCTAAAAGTTATGAATGAAATGAATGCTTATTATACTTTCTTGCTGCTGCTCCTGTTAGTGAACTTGCTGAAGGGAATCATTTAATTAGCACCACCTATTTTTGCATGCATGGTGATTGTAAACCTAAATAGAAAAAGTCTAGAATCATATCTTTTGCAAATCCAAGTCCACCTCTATGATTATTTTCGATTATGTATTACACAACTATTAAAAATTTACCAGCAACACCATCAGCGTTCAATTCGATTCAAATGCATGCTCTCTGTGTCGATGCATTGTGTTGCTCTACACTTCTCTCACAACAACTCTTCCCAGCTCAGTTCATGCCTCAGGAGGATAACAAATAATTTTGTAATGATAAGTTTAAGGTGCAGAATAATACATACCTACATTTAAAATGAATTAATGAATGAAATAGTTTGATTTGTTGGTTGCATAACAATACCAGCACCTATTGAGATGATAAGTCAACATGCAGCTTGCATACAAAATATTTTCCAAGATTTCACTGATTTCAGTATGAAACGCTGTAAAGTTTAATCGGATGGTAAGAAAAATTAGGGGCTAAAATTGTGAATAAAGTGAGCAGTGAGCAGAAAATCCCATAACACGCAAGTAAAAAAAACTAACCTGCGTATATTTAAATGAGATAATATGACATTTACGAGATATCTCCAGATGCCCCAGATTTGCCACTTCCCAATCCATGACCAATTTATACATAATAAGTAGGTATGCTACATCTAAGGATGTCATGACATTTGCACACTGTCATACTTACGGTCGAACAGACTAATAGAGCCTGATTGTGAGTGACGACGGTCTGAGTTGCGTTACTTATCATTAAAAATATTAATAATTCCTGTAGCAAACTGGATGGACTTGTTATATTTTACTACGTTCGTTTCGCTGCTGGTAAGATAAATGACGTGATTGAAATTGAACTTTAATTGTACTAATAAGTAATTGCTTTTTATCAAACAATGTGATGGAGGTGATAACTAGTTTGCTAATAGTGTGGGGCTCCTGCTGCTGCCGGTGGGGATGTTGGTGATGATATAGTGTCGATTGGTCGGTTGGGTTGGATGGTGGCGATGGGTGGGTGTACATACTCCCAAGCAAGTCCCAACCCAATGCTCTAGTGGTCTTGCACATTTTTGAATAATTTCGACGATTTCGACAATGCAAAATTTTTCAAGTTGTCTTCTGTGGAGATTGTTTTGACTTTAGGTCAACCTCTCTCAGTCGTTGGATTTAAATGAAGTATCTCAAGCTTTCAAATTTCAAAATTGGTAATGCATTCTCGTTTTATCTTATAACAGAATATAGGCGGGAGGCAGACCAGGAATTTTTACATGGGTTTTTCGTGAGCAAAGTAGGAACAGCATATTTATGAAGCAGGGAGTGAGGTTCAGGGTAGAGATTTAGAGATTATTATCAATTATCATGGGAAATGACCAAAAAATCTTCCTCCTCACAAAAATGTACAACTTTTAAAAGCCCTTTTAACTTTTTTGTTTGTGCCAAGAAGATCTCATAATCTTATCTCATTATTTTTCAAAGTCCTCCACCCAAAAAATATATACACTGCGCTAGCAATAATCCTTCCCATTACGAAAGAAGCCCCAGCATGGGATTTTTACAATTTCATTTCATTACATAATCAGATCAATGCGTATCCCTAAAAGTTGAGTACCTACGCCAAGTCCGCACAATACTTTTGTTATTTGTGAAAGGAAATTAAAATTAATTAGTTGTTTTTTTTCCATTCAAACGACAACAAATTTTGTCGCTTTTGACATTAGATTTGATTTCTAGCTTGAAGGTCATAAGTCGCTCATCATAATACATGATAATTATCTGTTAGGATCTTACGATGATATTGACAATATTTAAATTTAAGTACAGTTAAAAGTGTAAATTTTGTAAGATTTTTCAAGGGTCCATGTCCCTATATAGAGGTAGTGTAAGGAGAGTCTAAGGACCACACGTCCAAAAAAGGGTTGTCTCAAGATCAACTTCACGTAAAGTGGACACGCAAAACGATATGATATTATATTGTTTTGAATTCGTTGAAAAGAAGTGAGATGATTTAATTTAAATATTGTACAAAAGGCATGAAAATAAAAAAAATAAAGGTTATGCTGCTACATTCTGTTTCCGACTAAGGTATTGTGTTGCAGGTTATATAAGAAACATAAAGTTGTACGAGTGCGTGTTTTTGAGCCTACGCATGATTTTGAAAATAAAAAAATTAATAGAATGATTTAGAATGGCTTTGTTGACACTTGTACTTATGATGACTCACATTCAATATAAGGAAGCCTTTTGAATTAAAAGTAGAAGAGGGAGGGAGGGAGGTAACGGTCACTGAAAAGAAGGAGGACAACATGTCGTCTGTGTTACTTGAGTGTGTGCGCGTTGTCTTGAAGAAAAACCATTGGCGATAGAAAGGTGACACCTACAAAGGAATTATAAAACCTCCATCATCGCTCCGAGTACTCTACTCTATTAATTCAACACTGACTGAGCATAATCATATTTTACTTGGAAAAATATTGCATGAACTTTTCCATTCCGTAAGGTATATTTACAAGTTGTACTCTTGAACTTTTTCAATTCATCTTTTAGATGCCCTAACACAACAACTGTCCTATATAAAGGTTTCCTTGCTAGGACTTTTGAATCACTGGCAGCTATGAATGTTTACATTGGGCATAGGAGGAGTGCAATTTTGATTTTCGAAAAAATTACGAAATTTGTTCTTTTGTAAACTTTATTAATGCTCATCACACGAAATGTATGTAGGCTGTTTGTTGTTGAGTTGACAGAGACATAGAATTGGAGGTGATGCATTTTTCTGTACATCTACATCGATTTAATCAAGCGTGTTTTCTTGTCATCATTACCACATACATTTTAAAAGAGACCGAGTGACAGAGGGAAAGAGACTTGTACAAATTTTCTTAGAGTAACTGTTGTAAGTCCAAAGGAACAATATTATGGGCATATGCAATTAGTCGTTGGCGTTACGTAACTGTTTATTATAAAGCATTAAAACAAGTAAAAGACAAATGTGCTTGTTGACACGCTCATGATAATCATGATCATTGTGCGGTGGTGGTGGTAATGACGATAATGGTCGTGAAAAAATGTTTCTTGTGTCTTTTGTCTCTGCTTTGGTGCAATTTTTGGTGATGATATATTGTCGCCGTGTAATTAAGTTCAAGAAATTTGCATGTGCGTAAGAGGAAAGAACGATAGTTTGTCCGTACACGGAGAAACTAATGAGAGGACAATTACAATGAAACATGATGATGAAGACGCTGATGACAAACAATACTTTTGAATTAATTGTGATGATCATCAAGATTTTATAATCCTAGCACAGCACGGGTCATTCAATTAGATAACGTCACATTGAATTTTTTGGAACACATCCTCTTTGGCATTTTTTTGGAAATGACAATTTTTTAGTATGAAAGTAAAACAAATTGTACAAATTAGTTAAAATTCATTACAAGAACTTGAAATTATCAACGAAGATAATAAGTGATTAATGAATGATCATTGACCTAGTGAAGTATGTATGTTGTAGAAATGATGCTGTTACCCTTTTTGTTTACCAAAATTATACTTTTGGTCGATAATGAAATACAATTTGATTAAAAACATTTACAATTGCTTTCAGGAACGACAAAAGTCGAAGAGAGATGAATGAAATGTATAAAAAGTCCTCTTGTGTAGGTATTATCTTGTAGATTATAATATCACCTACATCTAGTCGTAGAATGTTTCAGGTAAACACATTCAGGGCACATTATTTTGCTGGCCGCTAGCTTTAGATTGACCACAAGAGAATTATAATTACTCATGTGAACTTGTCAATTCATCAACATCATCATCAATAGCCTAAACGAGACAATGGACATATATTCTAGTTGAATGAACAGACTGTGCAATGGTAGTTGTCTGAAGAGCAAATTAGTTTACTTTTGTTGTTTGCACCTAATGTTAAATATTTGCATATGAATGTAACGCTATACATCCCGCTCTCTTGTTAGTATCTGTTGAGTCTTTTACAAACACGTATTAGTTGATTGGCAAGATCGTGAAAAATAACACTGTTGACTCTTCACATAGCAGAGCAGCCGAGTTAGAAAGGAGAATGTCCCGTCACTATTTTTATCAACACTCAACATTTTTGCATTCATTCTTCTTGTTCGTAGGAATAGCCAACAGAAGACAGACAACTTGCATAGAAATTAGGTATGTCGTATAATATGATATCTAAAGAAGCAACATTACTTTATGATTTTATTGAGCTTTAATGTCCGTCAACATGGTCGTGCTTTATCATCATCTACTACAAAACATTCACTTTCTGATGCTGATAACCACGACGATACGATGCTGATGGTTGTAGCGCAAATAAACGAAATACATATATAATAAGGTGTGATTATACTTACGAAGGACCTTTACAACAATACATTATGTTCGTCATTTCTGCATTTTCATTCATAAGAACGATCTTATCTTTGTTTTAAAATAGCCACACAACTAGCCAGTTTCATTTTTCATTACGTGTCTCCTCACTCTCTCACGGATTGAATGACTGCTCACTGAACAAGAGAGTCACTAATCAAGATATTGACTATCAGATAACCAACTTTTATTCGTGTAATATGCTAATTTTTTGTCTGTGTGAACAATTCTTGAGCTTCCTTTACAACTGCTGAGCGCATGAAACTTGTCACCACGGTCATACGAACTTGCTTGATGTTGCCCATTATTAATTGGTACGCGGAAACTGAAAAGTTATATTTACTTTACCTGTTGTGTTTATGTGAGATTACATGGAATATTATTTAATTATTCTGCAATAAAATAAAATATTGGTCTGTTTTTGCACGCTCCCGTGATAATGATCAAATGACCTTTTAATTTATTCCATACTAATTATAATAAATGTCATCAGACAGACTGCGACTTAAAAATATTATAATTTATTACAATGTATGCAAGGGGACATTATTTTGCATGAGAATTCACATGGATTCTTTTTTTATAAATTGGAACCAATTCTTTTGTCATATGTTTCACAGTATCGTTAAAAACATGACAAATTGTGGTCGTGGTCAACCCGTCCTTAGAGTTATCTTCTAAAGTCTTATCTCTAAACTTTTGTCATTTCCATTCATTCAGTTTCCATTATTTCAGGGGAAAATGCTATATTAATTAGTTGAATGGGTGCGATAATGAATGACACTAAGAAAGACGTGCACGCTCATGCAGGCAAAACAATAATTAGTTCAACTGCAATATGACTATGATCATGATGGTCACACAGAAAGTAACAATTACCCATTCACTTTTATAATGGTCATTCGATCAGTTACTCGCTGAAACGTAAACGTGTTTTAATCTTAATGGGCATGTGTCCTGTTCCCTTCCCATTCTAATTCACAAAATACGATTGATAGGTAACCCTTCATTACACACGCTCCATCTTCTTTTTCCATTCATCATTACTATTATTCAATCCTGTCCATTAATTCATAGTTGTGTGTTATAATAATATAACAAATCATGCTAATTATCATTCACTTTGTTGGCAAATTTGCAAAAAAAATCGCATTTTGTTTCAATTCTCCTCGTTTTATTCTTCTCTGCAGATGGTAGCCCATTATCACCTTATTTGCGTGTTATTATGGCTCTTTTTTCTGCGAAAAAAAATCTGCATAAAAGCCAACAAAACTTATAATTACTATTGTTTGTGTTGCATTTAGGAAAAAGCAAGTCAAGGTGAATGATCCACTGAAAGACGTTAGCCGCTTATATTTCAGGCTAAAGAGTTTATCTCTTCAAATCTTCCTTTTTTGAAGGTTACCATGTCACCATCGCAACTTTGTCTCTTCTTGTCTCAAATATTATCGCCCTAAAAAACACTGCATTGCTTTAATCACATAATTTACCTAAATTTAAAAATGAAAAATGAATAAAAGATAATTGAAATGAGATCGACACGAGGTAGTATGCTTTGATTAAATTATTATAATGATGCGGGGGTGCCATTTTACAGTGCGTAGTAAAGTGGTGCGATAAAAATGGTCTCTTTATTTTTCACTTTAAAAGAGTTACAATTAAGGCGTCATATTAATCTCTCATAGAAAATGGTACAATATCACCTTGTTTTAATGACAGAGTAGAAAGGTGCCGTTGTGATCGTAACAGTCATAAAGATAAGCAAGCACACAGTAAAAACAAAAGTTACAAAAGAAAAGAATGGCAGGATTACCACCACCATCGCCGTGACTACTACGGTACGTGCCTACAGGCACCAAACAGCCGTACACGCACCTGAGCTATATATTATGCTCTAATTAATTTTTTCGTTTTAAAAGAGCATAAAATGCACACTGAGATTTTCAAGATAAGATGCATGCGTGCGTGAGTGTGTGTGTCCATGTGCTCGTGTTACCTTCGCAGTTCACACTTTGCCCGTCACATTAGTCAGATTGTTCATTTTTTCACATCTCCTTAACTTCTTCTTCTCACTGTCACTTTACCGTTTTTCTTCACGCTCTTCACTTCCATTTTCATCTGACTTTACAAACCTGACTGGTGACTCTAATAACGGCAGGACGGAGAAGAAGCAAAACTCTTAGTTTCGAAAACGCCAAACTGACTGACATGCAACGCCAAATGCAAGGTTGAGGGTGCTAATAATCGCTTAGCAAAAATGGCGTTAATTGATGCTCGTCCTTTCTTCAAACCCAACAGACTGTCATTACGTCTATTATTATTTGCTGTTATGATGATGATTTTAAACGTTTCGCATTTTTTTCAAAAGAGGAACAACTTAATCTACTGCAGCGTTATTTGGATTTGGTTATATAGCTGCCATGCTGGTGATCACTTTTCCTTTTTCGACATGCTCAATGTCAGTCATTCGCCGCTGGCGTTTTAAAGGCAGTGTTGTAGGTAATTAGATGAGATATTTGGATAAGAGATAAAAATTGCTGTGATATGACTGACGAACCAACTCTGAGCGTAACGGGAAAACTGCAACGTTATGTGCTGCAGCAACATTGTAAATCTGGGGATAGAACCGTACAAGAAGAATGTATTTTTGGCGAGTATGTAACACTGCCCAAGTTATGGATGATATCTGATGACAAAGTTTGTATACAAAATTGGCATAATAATATTTGTATCAAAAGGATTCTCAAATGTTATCAGGATGAAAGTATAAAAAAACTATCTTAACAAAACTTTCTGAATCGAGTTCGAGTTAGGTACAGGAAACCTGCATCCACAAATACCTTGAAAGTTTATTTTTTTCTTCCTCTCCTCGTGAAACCTAACACCAATATACTTGCTTAACTTTGTTAGAATTGATGACTCATTGTTAAATGATCATCTTGTTCTGTAGTGAAAGTGAAATTATTGATCTGAATTAAGTAAATGTAGTTGCCCCGCAATTTATGCAATTCAAAATTATCAAAAGTTAAGATCAATTGACAATTTGAACCAATTTACATAATGGGGAATCACTTATTTTGATTGTGCTATTATTATGCAAAAATGGATGAATGTCGATTAATTGCAAAGTGCCCCATTGGAATGATATTTGGATCTGCTTCTACATTACTTTCATTTATTTGAAAAGGTGTTCACTCTTCCGCTCCTTTGCTACCACTTCATAAAAAGGACCGACTCGCCCAGTCGCACACCAATAATAAAAGTGAAAAACGGACACGGATGAAAATGATACGTTGTATGATTGCCTCTATGATCATGGTCACTCTCACAAGGTTCTTCCTCTATGTACCAGAGTTGGTATTACAAAGTATATCATTTCAAGTTGTCAGTTGTTAAGATGTTCTTAAAAACAGTTTTATTGTTGCTCCTATTGAATAACACGGTGAAAATTCATCAGCAAAGTTGTTGTAAGATGCGTGCCGGTGAGTGAGCATCAATGAATGAAAATACTCTCAACAGCCATAATCTTCATGTTTTTAATGGCGATTATGCATGATGATGGTTTATGATGATATTTTTAACGTGCACATTCCAAAACTGCGGCAGCGAGCCATATAGCGCATAGGTATTTTTTAAAGCAGATGGGCGGATGGTCAACTAAATGCTGTGAGATGCAATAAGGGACATTGATCCTCGTGTTTTATTATCCTGTGTGTAGAAAAAGGAACGAGTGCGAGAAGAGAGGAACGAACACAGAACACTCCTATCCTGAGATAACTTATCAGGTAAAATCGCTAAATGTCGTTAACAACAAAGTTATGTAGTACCAATTAAGTTATTGTTCAACTGCTACAATATTATTATAACTCTGATACAAATCTCTCTTCAAGTCAAGTGGAAAAAAGGAAAGCAGTTCAGAATTCAGAAAAGGATTCAAATTGTATTTACACTTATGTTTATCGACATCTTCTTCGTCCATCATGAGCAATCCCTTGTCAGTTATTGTTCAGGGCCCATGTCCCAACATCATCACTTTTGAATATTAACAGCAATTTAAAGTTTCGACTAAACGAAGATTGCTGATTTTGATATGATCATATCCGTCTGTCCGTCCATCCGTTTACTTTTCTGGCAGTTGGCATTGTGCTGCCATTTGACTATGCATGCATGCCCAAGACATGATCATCATTATTACATCAGATTTACAGTTAATTACGTTGTTTCATAAAAATATCTTTAACAGCTTGTACCTCTCTACTTATCTGATGATCCAATGATCTCCTATTCTTTTTATAAAAAAATATGCCGCTGTTCTATTATATTAAAGTCATTATATCGTATATTTGGCCAATCCCTCCTTCATACTTTGACACCGACGACTCACAATGCAACAGTGAGTGGCGGCTTACATCTTAATATTTCCATATTTAGCTACAGTTTCCAAGGCAACATCAAATCATGGCAAAATACCTATACGCTAAATAGCTTTTACAAACAGAAAACAGTATCTTCTCTTGTTTCTGAAGGAACTGTCACAAGTGACGTAAAGTCGCCAGCCAAAATATACAATAAACGCTTGAAATTTTTAAAAAAGGAGGAATAAATATTACAGCGCTTTTACGATTCTAAGCAAAGTGAGTCATTTTCTACTGTGCAGTTGACGTTCATGATGACGATTGACGATGCAAGATGACCTTCAAGTGTCGCACCACCACAAGCTTTTTCATTCATACGTGATATGTGAAATGATTCAAGTGACAGTTAATTATCCCCTCTTCTCTGTCAACTTTAAATGACAGTAAATGCAGAGGGATTTCAATAATGACGAACTTTTTTGTTTTGGCTTGCCATGATATTGATAATATTTCTTGGATGATAATAAGACGTTGACCGTTTTCTAGCAATTTCCTGTCCACAAACTGCAATTTAGAGAAACGAGCTAACAGAGTACTACGGAATATAGAAAAATGGAACATCCCACCAAAAAAGCAAAAGTGATGTGTTTTGGGGAGTGTATTGCACGCACCCTCATCGTAAACCCAAAATAAGATGCATTAACTTCCAATAAATCAATCAATTTTAGTTTTACAGTAGATTATACTGATTATGAAGGAAGTTATTTTCACAAGGTCATCATCCATTCCCATCAGGATTAAAATGATCATGTCCTTCTTTTGCGTTTCTAGTGGCTAAAATGTACTTTTAAAATGAATTTTTTATTGGAAAAAAATGTTCGCGTAATTCTGCCGCAAATTACAATTATGATGATTGATAAATCGATTTGGAATGAAATAAAACAATAATACACCTTTTCCATTTCACTGCATATAATTGGTTGAATTGTGCTGCACAAGATAAACTACACACCCTTCTTAATTTAATAGTCGACAGCCTCGACAAAATTTCTCATTAACTTTGTTGCTTTCTGGAATGCGTATAAATTGATTACACAATATGGCATATTATATTTTTTGAAAAAGAATAGGTATGAATATATGTAGGTAATATATGCACGCATATATTTGATGTGCAAACTTACATTTATCCTTTTAACATCATGAAAAATTATAGATTTGGAGAATACGGAAGACATCATTTCAATTAAAAAGTCAGTATCACCATATTTTTTATCACATCAAATTTTTTTTCAGCATTTTTATCTTTGAGCAAAAATCGGCAAACCCAATAACTGCAAAACTGAGAGTAAGAGCAACGTGGATGAATCTCAGAGAATATTCAATAAAATTATAATTAGCTACCTGACCAGAAAGCCACCTATACTATATACCTCCAGCACTATCAAATCATGATAATCTCTGTAATCAAAAATCTCCACCCAAACAATATGCAAACTAGCTCACATGCCAGAGAGCCACCCACACATTCAATGCTTTTCCGACTTTTAGGTGATGGAGTTGATGTTGACGTGATAGCGATGCGGTGTCCATTACATTGTCCATGTTTTCTATCAAAAACTCCCTTCTAATTCCTCATGATTGATTCCAGGTACCAGAGAATCAACTTTTCGGCCATTATGGACCATATTTCAGCAGAGACGCCTGCTGTGATAAAGTGGATACTTAGAGGTGGACAAAAGATTGATTTTTGACTTTAGCCTTTTCACATTTTAGGAGAAAAATGAGCATGCGTAATTAGCATGAGAATGAGAAACCAGATGAGCATTATGACCGCTTGCACTTGCAAAACTCTTCTGGAAAGCTTCAAACATTAAATTAAAATTTAGCATGAATTTTAATCATTACTATTACTACCTACCTACCACGACATCACTAGTTGGTAATTAGACACCTCGATATTTCCTTTTATGTATTCATGAGACGTTAACTGTTCCGAGTGTCACACGACGAGCTTGACGATTCTCTGGAAAATCACGAATTTTTTTGTGCACACAAGACAGCATTTTTTGAAAGAAATTTAAATAGCATGACATTTGAGCCATCATAATTAATAAGTACACATTGTATACTTTGTTATGCAAAAGAGGACTATTCCTTATTTGAAAACAACTTTCATTTTCTGTCGATTTTTTTCAGCGCTGTCCACGTGGGTGGGGAGTCCACACTGGTTACTCTTTTTCAACTTACATGAGAAATGTCTACCTGCAAGCACGCTTATCTGATCTTGTTAAATCTAGCTGACTGACCACAACATAACAATCATTAAAGGGGAAATAAAGAACAAAACGCAAAAACATCGTAAAGTTTCCAAAAAATGAGCAAAACAAAAGGGAAGGGTTTTGTGAGTGCAATTAAGCATGGCTTAAAATGGCAAAAAGTAAAATCAATGAACATTTTCATTACCGGTTACTTTGGCTCTGATAATTTATGCTGCTGATGATGAGATTATGATTTAGCTGACAAGAGGAATGCACAAAGTGACGATGCCAATTAAAAATTTAAATCAATTCCCTTCACCACTATCAGAGTAGTAACCTTCACATGACTATGAAAATACTAATGGTTTTTTTTCGACGTCTTTGTCGTGTGTCCTCAGTCAATCTCAATTCCTGGTGGTAGTGGTGATAGTGAGGATAAGTTTTTTTTTGTCGTAGAAGAGATATATTTAATTGTAATGACATGGACATGATAATCATGCCCCTTCTCTTTCCCCATCTAGCCTCTTTGTTCAATCTCAATCATACGACAATCAAAATAGATTTAAACACAGATAACGCAAAGGTGATTTTGGAAGAATCTTATTTTTGTCATCAAAGTAGAATGGCAATTTAATCAGAACCACGTCACGACTTAATTCAATATTAGCAAATAATCATCCATAATAGAATCCTGTGGCCATTCACTTAAAATATTGTGTAGATAATATATGATACACGATACATTATATGCCTTTTAAAAATTACAACTTCATTGTTCTGCGAAGCAAACAAGTGTGGCATTAGTCCAAAAGGAACCTAAAAATGTAATGATGACAGCAGCACGACATAAATATGGTTGACGAGGACCCTGACGCTGATAGCAATCAATGCTGTTCGTGGAGAAGTATAAATTTAAAAATTTGAAAATAGATAAGTAGGCATCTCATAACCAAAAATAACTCATAGTGTCGGTCATGGTCCCGTTTCTTCCCTCCTTTTGTTTCTCTCCTCCATTTCTGCCCCTTTTACTTTGCTGTACTCGGTCCATTCACTTCTATCATTATAAGAGATATTTTACATTCTATGCGCTATTTATTTTATCACCTGCCGTTGGATCTGGATCCCAACTGATTTCTGATGACGATTTCAAAGAAATTCCCATTCACCATGTGGAAAAAAACTAAATTAGGATCATCCGATCACCCTACCTAAATCCCTATAGGATACCTAAGCCAGAAAATGGAACTGTACAATAGGCAGTGCAGTTGGTGAAGGTGTGAGGTTCCCCGCTTGTGCAATCTAATTTTGTTCGTGCCCAAGCAAAGTGCCAGAGTGCCAAAAACCTTATTCCATTAAATTTTCGTTACAATAGAAAACCTAGTTTTGTCCTAGAGACAAGAGCTCCACCACCATATCAAAGTCCCTCTTGTTTGGCATTGACAATGAGATCTTCTTGGCTGAAAAAAATGTATTATCTTGACACGACCGCGACGGTACAACAATGAGGATGGTCAGCTAATCAAATTTCATCAATCTCAGCTCAGCCAAGAACTCTCACATTTCGCCATTCCAAATAATAATCCAATACAAATCAACCATTATTGGATGATCATTATTGCTTTCGTCCTCTCGTCAAAATATTACTAATCGGATTTCTGTAATTCCATATTTGATCATCAATACCATCTATCATAAGCCATGTTGTTTGTTATGATTATTTTCTGTCATTATTACAACACACGACACGACATATATACGCCATATAATCCATTTTTCTTTTTAAAATTATTATTTCATCCATTTAGATTGAAATTGACAGTTGGGCTGAAAAAACGTATATATAAAACATACATATATATTGTTTATTGACTTGTTTTGTGTACACAATGGTGATGCCATTATTATTGTGATTTGGACTTGCTGTTTGCAAAATAAAAGTACATGGTAGTCGTTAGTAGTCAAATGGTATCGAATTACTTGTACCTACAACAACACGCCTACTTGAAAAAGTTATTACTCTGCACCTTGTAGTAAAAATTGATTATTTATTTATATCATCAGAGCAACAAAAAAGAAAACATGATGCGTTAAGTCAAAGAAGCTCAAGTACAACAAACAAGTTTACTTGTACTTTTCTTCTGGAAACGCACAATTGCTCTAGATTTACATTGTACATTGTTTGATTTCTTTTTTTCTCTCAATAATTTACGAGTAGACAAGAGTAAATTTGGCTAAACGTTATTATTACTGCAAGCTATTATCCATCCTTCCCACACGCACAAGCATAAATGCAAAGTCTGCTGCTTTGTGTAAAAGTGAAGAGCAAAAGGCTGTATAAGAAGTGGCGGTAGTAGTATTCTCAGGGTCGTGCCCACCTCTTCTGCTCATTCAGATGGACAAGCTCATTACATGGACAATTATGGGGAGATTTTGATGATTTGCTGCTTGTCCACTTGAAATGCTGGATGTTAATGGATTCGCGTAATTGGATTGATTATGTTTGTTTGCATGAGAATGTGATTTCCTTTTGACAAAAAACATCCAAGAAAACTGGGTCAAGAGTGTGTGTGCTTCTTGAAGACAAAATTTAATCTCATCGGCGGCGTCGCTGTGGACGTTTTTGTCGTGCGTTATCAGTTGATCTTAAACATTCCAAACAAGGGAAGTGTTTCGTGTGACAGGTGCTTGTTCTGTGAGAAATGACTGATAATCCATCTGTCTTACTCATTTTTGTGACTTACATGTGACAAGGTACCATATATCCATGCACGAATCTTTAATGTGGCCCAAAATTATGTGCAGTTTAAATCATCCATGTATTTTTGCAGAGTTGGGCATTAATGACTGCCCTTTTTGTTTCTTGTGGATCGCCACGCGGCTATTTATTGTTTAAAAAAATAATGCAACCGTTTGATTCCGCATGCATATTCATTAATCAATCAAATGCACAAACGTTAATGATTGCAGGCGTACGATACGACTTTATTTCAGAATCAGAGCCAAGAATTTTGAAGGGTTCAGGGTCACTACACCTGTTTTATGTGAACTATCAAATATGTTCGTTATGTAGAATAAGCGCATAATAAAAAATGAACTCTTTAAATCATTACATTTAATATGCGCCTAGTTTATTTGCATTATTGCCTTACTTTCATTTCTATCCTAACAACAATAATCATAATCATAAAAAAGATAATCCCTATTTTTGATTGTTTTCAAGAATGAAATGATGGGGATGTTGATGATGATTATGTAATAATACCACACAACTCTGTGCGTTTGCTGCCCATCATTTTCAAATGTTACACGGTAACAACAACTCAACGCTTTTGTGATGTAATAGAAACTTGAAAAAAAAACATGTAATTTTGTTTAAAAACACACGTTTTGAGAATCTGCTGCATTGTATGAGTACATAATACAGTGCACTGTGCAGCTGCTTCTGTTTTTGATATGCTTGCTTGAGTGATCTTGGATTTATTTTAGATTTTTTGAAGGTTGAAAAAACTTTTGAAAAATTATAGAAGACGACGACGGCAAAGAAGGAAAAAGAAAGCTGTTTTTGTGTACTAGCCTTTAGATAAAAAGAAGTTTGCAATGATGTAATGAAAAATAGTTTTGTATTTTCGCCCCTTATAATAGCTACCTTATGTAAAACCATCAGCGTAATAAAAAGATAGGTGAGTCAAGCAAAATTCTAGATCCGTTACGGAATTCAATGCGCTTAAGAAGAAAAGTACCTAGAAATTCTTTAGGTGTTATTTCTTTTGGTTTGATTGAGCACACACACACACCTGCCTGTCTTTTTTTAACAAAAAAGAAGGATATTTGTTACACAGACAAAAATTGTTAAGTAATTGTGCAAACTATACATTTGTAGTGTTCACTATTAGCTTCATTATTACACTGCCTGTCTGTTACTGAACTGAAGATAAGTAATAGTGTTCAGGTGGTTGCACTTGAAAATTTGCCGAATAATAATAAAAGCTTCATTAAAACAAAATACAAAATGTGTAACAGGCAGTGCTGTAGAGAAAAAACTATTTTAAGAAGAATGGATACCGCTTCAAAGTGATTCTTTTACATGATTTATTGGTAATAAAGAGAAAAAATCAACAGTTCACTATTTTGTAAACATTTTGCATAAAAAATAAAATATTTAGTAGATCACCACCAGATACAGCCTGAGTACCATATTACGATATAATACGTGGGTAACCTCTAAAATTGTATGGGGTTTCTTTGACTTATGTTTACGTAATTAATCACAATATTATAAGCATGCATATAGGTATTGATAATTGCTCTCGAGTGTGCCCCAAAATCGGCACCATGCCGCGACAAAAGCCAAATTAGTGTAATTTTGGTTTTGGATGAATTATCGAGGTTAAAGTCAAAATTTGCGGTATTCTGATCACATCGGCACTCTTAAATGATTCAACAAGAATGCATAATATTGGTGCGGGAGAGTGGAACCATCCGACACGGTGATTTCATAATAAATTCGTTAACTCATCATCACCATTAGTAATTATATATTTTAGGGGTTTTCATGATTGTTTTGGATTGCAAAGTTGGATCGTTAGAGTGTGTGGTGACCCTGCACGAGCTTCTTTTTCAAAGGGAGATGTGAGTAAAAAATTTCCACCAAAGTACATTTTATGTGCGTGCGTGTACCACATGTTTTTCCATGCAATCATAATTCATTTGTTGCAGCAACAGCGTTATAATTATTTTTTCGATTTTTTTTTCAAACATATTCTTTATTCATAAAATTTGCCCACCTCAATCAATTAAAAATAGTAGCTTATAGTTTTGCAACGCATTTTTTCGCACTAAAATAGTTTTTATGCAAAACACGAAAGAATTCGTGCCCGATATGAAGAAACCAAAAGTTCATAGGTGAAAAATTCAATAAAAATGAAGCCATAGAATACATTATCACGGCAATTAAAATACGTGCTTGGTTACCTGTTCATTTTTTATCCATCCACAAGCTTCATTTTTCCGAGCAAATGTCCAAATTGAAATCTTTTAAATCCCAAAAAATCAATGGCTGTTCCACTTATTGAGTAGATCTTTCATCGAAAAAATGTGATCCTCTCCTTCGGAAAAAGCGGCCCCTTATCAGTTCTCAACGGTCACGACGATGATTACTATCGACTATTGAGATAAGTAATTGTTTGTCATGCCAGTAATTGGTTCTTTGGTTATTTCTAAGCGCACTTAATTACTTCACTTTTCAACCAGTATTGATGATGAGTTTTGAAGAGCCCATTTAATGGATATTTCCTTGTTGGGCAGCAAAAGTTAATCAGCTAATAAAGTGTAGTGAATAGTCAATCAAATCAGGATCCTCTCAGCGAAATAAAAATGTCATTTTTCTAGCGAAATTAAAGTAACTTTTATTAGATGACAGTGCCCACAACACGAACGCGGTAGTATGCACTAAAAAGCGTATTGGTAGTCCACATCACTTGCATTCGAAAGTATTGGATTGGTTTTTTAATATCAGCTAATTCTTTACAATTCTTGCATGATTCCTACATATGAGCGGACAAGAGACGAAAAAAATAATGACGACAGGACTCGCATTATGATTATTACGCAAACCCTCACTTGATTAAATTCTCAAAGAAGACGTAAGAAAAAAATATGAATTAATTTCAAATTTGTTTTGGTTTACTTTTTCCTTCACTTCATACGACAGACGTATATGCTATTTGAGTCGATTTGGCTTTCTGGCGAGAGGAATTACACAGGCACGCACAACTGACGGTACGACAGCGTGCGTATGCGTAACCACAACTGTCCAACAAAGTATTTCAATTACCTACTATTGCATAATAAGAAGTCTATAGCAAGCCGCAGTAGAGCGTCACCAGGGCAATCAAAGGATGCAGTCTTCAAATGATTCAAAAACACTTTCATAGAAAAGAATGTATTTCAATATTTCAAGCGCATAAAAAACGACGAATTCTTTTGAAGAAATTTTTACCAGATAATTGAAATCTAAAATCGTGAGATTGATGAACGGGTCGTTTTTTTCGTACTTGTCTCTACTATACACTCTCTTGCACTTCATGCCGTTCGTGACGTGACATCAGTACTAGTGGTGTTTGCCTTTGAAAAATCAAAACTAATAATCACTCTGCATACAATGCAAGCAAGTCAGGATCAAACAATCATCATCTCTTCGAGTCACTGCACAAAAAAAGTTAAGGTTCATCATCACCACCCCACCAGCATGGCTATCATGTCATGATGCCACAGGAGGAGAAATACTTGTCTTTGTTCAAAAAGGCAAGTCAGAGGTAGAAAAGCCAACTTTTCAGTTTTTTCTTCTGATGTTTCTCATAGGTAATATCTATAGGTATTATATTTAGCCAACTTTATTTGGTAGCTACACAACAACAACAACAACACAATGCACAAAAATGGGAAGTCGGTAATAAGCTGATAATTGAGGCACGACGACGTAGAAGACCAAACAAGAATAAAAAATTGCACCAGCCAGAGAGATGTTTGCTCAAGTTAAAAAGAAGAAGACAAGCGAACATGTAAACGGCGGAAATGCAAAGATTACATGACGATGTGCTTTTCGTTGAATTACATGCGTCTGCCTCTGCCTTCCCCTTCGGCTTGTTTTGTTTACAGCTTTCTAAATACTTTTAGTCACAACGAAAATACTTGCTGAAGAGTATAATATTTGCTTTGTGCTTTTTCCATTTTTCACTCTAGTCAATTATTCTTTCTTGAATATTCATAAAAAGCAACAAAGCAGAAGAAAAGGGCTTGCAATTGTTAACATGATTGTTTGTCCGTTTTGTTCCGTTGGCTAACCCGGGTACATAGACAGGTGTTTCCCTTTCACGTTCCACCGATATGGATATGATTCTATAATTCTATATCAGTATATGGCCACTTATCGTCGGTCGGCCATACAATCGCAAAGTACAAATTCACAGGATGGTCATTGTGAAGAAGGGATATTATTTATACGAGGCTCATCCTTCTCCTCTCTCATTAGTTTCATTCGCCATTACTATTTTTGCTGTTTGCATAATGCAAGGTAAAAATGATAATGATATTGCAATTGAAAAGTCAGAATGAAGAAGAAAACGGAGGATTTTTGGCAAATGATGAATCACATAACAATTTTTCAGTGTTTTTGGCTCTGCTCGTCTTCCTTTTTCTCATGGCCAGCTTGATGAAACTGAACCTTGGTCATTTAAAGATGGAGATAATAGTGTAGTAATGATACAGTAGTGGTTTTCACAAACTAGTAGCAATTTCACATGATGAAACAGAATTCAGTCATTTTTCCTCATTAACATTACACAAGTTTGCTCAATTGGCTCAAAAAATAACTTTACTCATTTTTATTTTTCTGAAAGAGTTGTAGTAAATGTTTTCGATTTTAATAACGGAAGAACCACCCCCACCGCCGCTGTGTTATACAGTGGAGGAGAAAGAGGAGGAGACGGAGTGGAAAAATAGAAATGATGAGAACAGAGATGCAAATCTTGATGTTGGCAGCGGGAGATCTGCCGCAGCGCTGCTGCTATTGTGCTGATAATACTGTGAATATTACAGGAAATTACCAAAGAACCGATACGGTTCCTACGTGATAATCATAGTATTTATAGGCTGTACCACTAACTTCATAAAAATTCACAGCGCAAGACAACAAGATAAGCCGACTGAAAATAAGTTTACTGTAGAATCCCAATGAAAACTGTTCTTCCAATACGGTAGTGCGTATTCGGGTATATTCATAAAAATTAACAAAGCACAACACAAATTGGCGTCCACTGCACTCCCACACCCACACCAGCAATTTTTACAAGTTCCCAGAAAACTGAGTTGACCCCTTCAAAATTGCTAATTAACCTTTTTGGTCTTTTCACTTTGTCGCCATAGCGCACAGCGTTGTTGCTGCAACATAATAATGCTGTTGACTATTTACCGCAAAACAGATGTAAATACATAATAGGTATTATGTATGTACGTGGCAAAAATTGAATGTCACTGCGTCCGTAGCAGCGTCCGTTCTCTGCAAACTCTCAACTCGCACTGATTCGCATATACGTACATTGCCATATCAACTGCAAAAGGCACTGCGAACCCTGCCATGCTTGTTCACAGGTTTGTAAGCAGGCTTGTAGGTAGTCAGTAAGTAGGCACGAGAGAGGGAGAGAGAACGTGAGTGAATCTCAGATGAGCATGCATCATTGTTGCAGACGCCACTCGTCGACACATTGCTATGATGTGCAAATAGGAAGGCAGAGATGCGAAAAACAGGAATCTTTGCTACGCACGTAAGCATTCCTAAAGTCTGAGAGGAGTTGTGTGAGAGGATTCCTCCAACCTTAAAATGACAACAGCCGATTCCGACTTAAACAATAATCTTTCTTTCCACTTAGCGAGAAACCCCAACTAAAGTTGAGTATCACTCGTAGCACTCCAAATTTGGAGATTTGAGCTTCCTTATCATCAGATAAGATCACAATCATAATAGCCTTAGAGGTGCTTTGGGTTTAATGTAAGGATGAACCAACAAATCACCATTAAATAAAACTTGAGCATTTTATTTGTCTTAAACTTCCATATCTACTAGTTTTTATAAATATTTTCTATCCATACAAATTAAACAAAAATCAAAAGGGGCAACCAGGCACTAAAATGGTTCTAGTTTTAGTGGTAATTTAACTTGAGAATGTTTATCATCTTCCTTTGTCTTCATTCATTCTTCATTCATTATCACTATATCGCCCCGCAGTCCACACGAAATTTCCAAATAAGGCAGCTTGAACCATTGAAAGAGACAACGTACATACGTGGCTAAGTGACAAAATGACACTGCATTCATTCTCTTCGTCAGAGGAGTAGAGTCACCCAAGAAACAAGAAAGCGAAAGACGCCAAAACACCTGTGGGATTGCCTTGTTTCCAGCAATAAAATGTGAACGTGAGATACTGAATTTTCTTCCCTGATGAAAAAATGTCTGGTTTTACTTGAAATTGAGAATGAATCGCTTCTCTAAAAATTGATTACGAAAGAGTAAACCAACGATTAATATTCACAGCAACGACATCAATATATCCTTAATCACGATTATGGTCGTAAAACAATATATTATAGTTTTTTATATATTTCTGACAGACAAGATCTTGTTTGACTTTGTCTTCTTGTATGAGATACATAATCAAAAAAAAAATCACACCTGTCCGCAGATCACCACCACTTGACATGACATGAGTGGCTAAAAAGAAGGAGGATGGATGAATGCTATTCATTGAATTAAAGTAATAATGACGATGACGGGATGACCTTCTCTTTTTCGAAAAAAAAGAAAGAATTCCTTTTTTTCTTCTACTTATGAATGATTATGGCCGTTATGGTGATAATGATCATAATAAAAGATAATGATGATGATGGCACCTTATAATAATTACTTATACTGCACATACATTATGACAATATGGATTATTTCTATTACTACCTCCAATGCCTACCTAGGTTATGTACATACAAAATGTTATGAACTTGTTTGTGATTACCTATTTATTGCTTATAATCATATTCTTCAGCTTGCATAAAAAAGTAAAATGATTATGATGGGAAAATGCTAATCTACACAATATACACACAAAAAGAAGAGAGAAAAACAATTCAAGTGACCATCTTCATCATCATTCCATTACAAAGTTATCATATAAAATAGTTTTAAGTGGAATTGTCGTTATGTCGTCGTGAACAGCGTATAATTTCTTGTTTTTTTACTGGTTAACTTTTCGAGAACGTTTCAAGGCCTTTTTCACTTTTCATCGTCGTTTATCATCCCTCATTACAAACATAATAATTATTATTTATTATTTTATGTAGTTTATGGCTCCACTCCTGCTGCAGCACCTGTACAAAAATCGTTAATTTACGGCTCTTTGCTTTCAATTATTACTTTATTATTTGCTGACGGAGTCATGCTCTTTTAAAGGCGGGATGACGGCTACAAATAGGTTTAAAAATCTGCAAAATATATCTGCAAAAACTGCCATGTCCGTAGTCAATAGTCAGAGTAATCAATTGTTACTTAATTTGTTAGGTATATAAATTTTTCATGTCTTCAGGTTTATTTGTGTATACAAGGAGTTCCCGGTATAATATGTTTGAGTGATTAGTGATTATTCGATTTTCCCACATGGTCGAAATTGCTGTTTAAAATTATGAAATTCAACTGCAATTAGAGAATGTAGTTAGGTAGTCGTCGTTA
Organism: Sinella curviseta; assembly: GCA_004115045.4. Classification (NCBI taxonomy): domain Eukaryota; kingdom Metazoa; phylum Arthropoda; class Collembola; order Entomobryomorpha; family Entomobryidae; genus Sinella; species Sinella curviseta. The sequence continues at coordinate 54,270,266 of CM023201.3, forward strand.
GCGTTCATTTATTATCGCTACTTACAAGAACACTATTTTTAAACAACCGATTGCCAACAATATTTTTGCTCCATTATGTGCTAAATCATGGTCATCCATCACCAAAACAACTTGTAAAATATTTTCAATTATCTAGCATCCTTTATAAGTATTTATTGCCTGAAGGAAACAGTAGTCAGCAAAAAATAATAATAAAAACAGCGTCAACATTGAACACCCTTTTCGTCATCATCTTTCGTCACAATCAGTAGCGTTTGTCCTCTATCCTATATGTTCTCACCTCCCATTTTGCAATCACTTAAGTATCTATGGTCGTAGTAAAAATGAGATTATAGGGTAAAATCTTTTTCCACGACACGAGGAGGTCATTATCATCATCATCTTTAAATAATTTGCATGTTAGGTATTTAGTATTTTAGCAGAAATTACCAATTTATTATGTAACTCAACTTGAAATTCTGTCGCAACCACGTCAAAACATAAAAAGGGATGGCAAAAGTAAAATATTTTTCTCCCGGGAATTTCTACCCCATTTCCTACGTCTTAACTTTGCTGTTTAGGCGATATTTACTGGTGATACTACCTTATTCAGTGATTTTTATTGCTAAATTCATTTCTTCGTCTCATGATAAATCGTGACTGCTACGTGACATAACCTTTTTTGTTAGAAAAACTTTAAGTCTGGTACCGGTACTTTTTTTAAAAGAGTTACCTATGTACGGAAAAATAAGCATGCATATGCATATCTTATGATGTCACTGATGAATTATGGCTCATTAAGTAATTTTGTGTGTGCTCCCGCTGCTGCTGTGTTGTTGTTGTTGATCATTCTTCTTTGCCTTTTGTCTTCCTCCTCAATTCAATATAACAGCAAAAAGCAGCATTACAACTACAACAAGAATAAAACTTGTCACTTTTTTAAATTGTAATTTTCCCATAAATAGCCAAACGTGAAGTGAAATGAACTGACGTTGCGCTGTGAGTGTAGGTAGTTTTTATATTACCCTCGACGTGAGGAGCATCTTTAATCAGAATTTGATACGCAAGCTCTGCGGCAGAAAAAAAACTGCTTAGTGGTTTCGTTTGGCTTGAGCCATCATGGATCAACGGATTGGAGATTCCATTGCGTTATCATCATCATGGTACATTTCTGTGATGAAAAAATCCGCCTAATCACTAGCACCATTGTCTCGTCATCTTAAGATCTTCATCCGGTTGTTTGCGTTCCTGGTTCACACAACAGATTTTATATGGTATACTCAGGAATAATATTAATATAGTCGCCCGTTGTATTTCAATACTGTTACATGACTCGACATGATGCAATGTCAATGTCGTGCTTTATTTGAATGGGATGTGTCAGAAGAGATTGCAGCTGAGATCAATGTCAAACGTGTCAAGGTGAAATTATAACACCACCGTGTCTGCTCTGCAGTTACTACTCCTGTGGGGATATAGAAGGAGGAAGAAGAAGATGGATAAAGAATTTGTAAAGATTTTAATCGCACTTTTCGAAATTACGCATAAAATTTCAAACAAAATATACCCAAATATATAAAACGTGAGGGATAAAAATTATAGACCGTAGATTCGATGATTTAAAAATATTTCGCATATTATATAGGAGCTAAGGTTTTATAGATCATAAATTAAATATTATACCTTTCTATGCATACTTTAAAAAATAAAAAGGTAAAAAGCGTTGTTTGCTGACGTTATGTATGTATATAGTAGACAAAAAGTAAAGCATGAAACATTATCGTTTGTGGAAGCAAAAAATTTCCCATGCCGGGAATCGAACCCGGGCCTCTCGGGTGAGAGCCGAGTATCCTAGCCACTAGACCACATGGGACACTGTGCACGACCAAGGATCACTAGCTGCTCTCGTACTAAGCAGTAAAATGTTTGTGTCGTGCTTGTTGGTCGACGGACCTAAAGGCAATTACTTACGTAGTAAGTTCAGGATGGCTTCTATCGGTATCGTGTCGCATCTTATGGCGTGAAAACATGAATGTCGACGATACAAATGTTCCATGTTGGTTGGAAATGGAGAAATCTGGGTTAGGAATATAATATCTACTCGCTATTAGAGAAACTGATCATGGTTTTCCAAAAATATAAGATGCGTATGTGAGTATATTGCGGTATTCGCTAACGCAGTTTATTGAAAGGAGGGATACATTTTCTGATAACACGACATATTACTGTTTTTTACAAAGAATGCGCCAGGGTTTTATTGCTTCCGTATGTACACTTTTTCTAAATTCAAGACAAAGATACTTGTTTCATAGTTTTTTTAGGCTAATAAAGATACGATTACCATTAGGCCATTTGCTTTAGTTTTTTTACTGTCGTTTAATCATTTATTAGTCACCTACATGTTTTTTTATCTTGAGTAAAAGAGGGTGTCTCGCAACTACCAGAACGAGGCAGCCGCCTACACATTCATCCACTACGCACAGAAGTAGCAGAAAATAACGCAAGCTTGTGGCGTTTTTTTGCACTCATGCGCTTTAATGAATTGCTCTCCATTAATTTTAATTCTTTAAAGAGGTGCTTCCCTGGTTTGCTCTGCCTTGTTTGTTGGCAGTTTTTGTATGAGAAAACAATCAACTTTATGGAGCGCATCTTTTCTCTTTGTTTTGGCTAATTAGGTCTTCGCTCCTCTCTGTCCCTGTTTTATTGTTTCATGTAAGTAAGTGATTAAATGTTTACTCAAACTAAAAATTTGAACAAGAAGTGTAATTAAAAGGACTTTTAGTTAAGCCATAGTTAATTGTTTGTCCATAGATAGACTATTTCATCAAAAGTGGCCTGAATTCTATTCTAGAACTGATCCAAAATATTGAACAAACTGCTTGTTTGTCGATTGTTGTTTAAGAAATAATTGCTTAATGCTTAATTAAATTGCGCCGTTAATGTATATTTAAGTGACTTGTAAATTTGAGCTTATCAACAAGATAAATGCTCTGTCACACAACGGATAGCAAATGGTACACATTCGACATTTGAAACGGCTTTATTTTAAACAAGACATATTGACTTTTAGTGAATAAAAATTGTCAGTCTGATTGTGAGTTCATTGCATGTTATAAAAAAGTGTGCACAAGCTAAGCTCCCATTACATACTCCATTAAACTCCATTTCATTCAGATTGAAATCCTGTCCACCTTGTGTATACTGTAATACCATTGACATTTTAATTTTAAACTGAAATGTTATATGGACGTTGCTGCGAACTTCAACTTAAACGAACATGAAGGGTGGGTAAATTGATAATTGCCATACAATATTGATATAATGATCTCAAATAAGCTTACTGACACAAAAGTCTACAAATTACTGTTACTGTGCATTACTGATCTTTAGCTGAAGACCTCTATTACTAAAAACGTCTACTATTTTATTGACAAAAAGGTACACATGTTGTGTTTCTGAAATTGCTAAAAACTGTACTACTTTGAAATAAAGTAAAGCAAAGAGCACAAGTTTAATTTTGCTTACCCTGCATTAAAGTGTCCATTGCTCACATTGATCGAGTTGAACTAGTGCACCATTGTTTATCTTTGAAATTGGTTTACAATTACGATAATGTGCATTCTTATTTCAAAACTTATCCTATTATTCGACTGCATACGACCTATGTGACAGCCGACAGCAAGCGCAGCAGTCAAAATAAAGTGTGTATAATTTTAACTAACACAACTTGTAAACGTCCCCCGCAATAATAATAGGCATATCAGTTACCAGTTACCAGGTAGTTACCAAACTTCAAATGAGTCACCCTTTCTTGTTGGTTGTTTGTTTGGTCTGTCGTGTGTGCAATGCAAACGCATCGCGGCACGGTAAACAATTTACGGTTAATTTTACTTTTGTAATATGGCATCTGTCGTTCCCTGTGCACTCCATCAAACGGTAACGCATGACTTTCAATCTAGCCACTTTCTATAGGCAACAAAAATTACTCTTGTTGGTTGGATGGGATGATCGCTTTTGTTTGAAAGACAACAGTATTGTATCAATTTCTATCTAAAAAACAGACAAACTGCCGCTGGTGTTGCTTCTGCCGTTGCTGCTGGTGTGGTGTGCATTTCGTCGCTCATGTGCAATTTGCTGCCTGGCCGTGTAGAAAAAATGGGCAATAAATAAAAAGCACGTTATGTAGTATCAGTATTTTCAGTATCACCGTTTAGGTAACATAATGCACCAATTAATCAAACTACAAACATACTTGTGTCAACAGAAAACGACAGATGGATGGACAGAATGAGATCTCCTTACGTCACTCTTGCCAGAAACACTTTTATGCGTATTCATCTTGTACCTTAGCGCCTGAGTGACAGTAGTAGACATTTTAAAGTTGCATCGTTTTGGTAGCTTTTGTATTGGTGCTAAAATATTTTGATGTGAAAAGCACATAAATGAGCAAAAATTTAGTTCTTTGGAGAAGGTGAATGAGTTGGTTTGAATTAATGGTGCGAGCGATGAGACGAGCGAGAATACTTGAGGAGGAATGAACTAGATAATAGTTGTTATTAAGCATGAAGCAATAATCTAATAAACTTGAATATTTGAATAATAATAATTGCTGGTTAGTTGAATACGAAGATGGAGAGATTTCAAGTTAAAATATATGATGGTGTCACTGGTGCCTGCAGATTGAATTCATTTACAAGTTGATTGCCTCTATGCAAGTCTCCTGTAACATTAAGCGGAGTGTAGGTGAATAAAGGAAAATTTGTAGTGATTTCAAATAAAATTTCAAGATACCAGCAACAACAATGTAGTACTCATCGTCATCGTGAATAACAGCAGTGGCTAGATCCAATTATGAAATTATGTAATAGCAGTAAATGGAATAGTGGGGTAGTTAAGATGAATGAATGAAAGGAATGCGCTGCCTGTCATATGCGATTATGTTGCCAAAATAAGGTGCGCGCACATTCACGCTGGGAAGCTATCAAGATATGTGGTAGAAGTACTTTTGCGAATTGCGCTGAATATTTCTAACAGCATAGAATAGAAGGAGGATGATAACGGTGCTAATTGTGATGAGTCTATTGAAATATTTTGTTATTCTTTTTTTAATGAAACTGAAATTGATTCGATGTATTTTAGCTGAGTGACTTAAAATGAAAGGGTGCACTACTGCACAACAGCAACTTGCACCACGCTACGCTGCAGCACTGATTTTGATTTCACCACAAAACCTAACCATAACAACGCGTAATCATAATAGCGGTACAAATACCAATTCAGGTGTATCTTTTTATGTAACTTGTCATCTCATAAAAAGAAAATTATTAAATTGGATACGAACTATTATTAATTTATTACTACCATTACAGATGTATTTATAAAGTTATATTTTGAATATCGAAACAACATATATTTCTGCTCTTCAATCAAGTGTTTTCCTCTGCGGTAAAAATCGAGCTAGTAAGTATTTGTAACAACGCAACTTCTTTTAAATACAGGAAGATAGAGGGAAAGCGCGAGTAATGTTCTCTCAATTTTATTTTCGTACCGGAAATGAGCTCCTTATAAAACCGTCGTCGTATTATCTATTTTGATATTCCACCCGTTTCTTCTTTGAATCTACCATGTGTATGTAATCATTTTTAAATCTATTTTCGAAAATCCACTTACTCATAAGTACCGTTTTGTTGACCTGGCATTTTAAAGTAAACATATCGTTGACAAAAATATTAAAGCTGTTCGTCTTTCATTAGCCTAACTAGCCAAGCTAGTGTATTACACTCACTGCAAGCTCTTAATAATTATTGATTGATTAGATTTGCCCGTACATAGTGAACCCAAATTGAAATTTTAACACCTCTGTACAAACAGTGCACGTGTACTGAATGTTTTATCAGATGTGATTACATTTACACGAAGCATAATTTGAATAGTATCAATAATTGACGACAAAATTAATGATGACGGATTACAGTTTAATGTATTTTATAGTTCTAGCAGAAGAAGGAGCCATTACCAGAAGTATTGCCATCAATAACAAAGCCACCCACTCAAAATTGATAAAAGGAAACGTAATTCAATTAAAGTAACGAAAATAGTGATGTGTGTTATTGTTGCATTTTGCTGAGTGGATATCTTTTCATAAGAATTTTCCATTCAGCTCAATGAGAAGATGGTTTATAATGGTACCTTCATTCCATTGGAGAGGATTGCAACAAAATTCCCTTCTATTTATTATTCATCTAACATATTTTATTGTCCTTCCCGTCAATATATGATGTAAGTTTTTATTATTGCAATGGATTACGATTACAGCGAATATCATATAAATATTGAATCATCAATATGTAGCATTTGCTTTTAAAATTTCAATCTTTTATAATTTACAAAATCAAATTGAAATTACTTCTGTCGTCAGTCATCAAAAGAGTAGGATGAGATAAAAATAAAACTTTTCATAAATTACCATAATATGCTTTTCATATATGCTGCCGGCATCACTAATGTGAATGCATCGATCGTCATAAATTTCCAATGCCAATTTGTCCCAAATTATTACAGCACAACCATGTATAAAACGGTATTTGCGTCTATTATAAATGCGTAATAAAATTTCTAAACCACAGGAAGAACTGACGTTTAGAGAATTATTAATAGCATTAGTACATATTTCCTATATGAAAAATTTGAAGATTTGACAATTTCTCTGATAAATAGGTTAGAGAAAAGGGCTTACAATATGAGGGGCGGTTCTAGTTCCTAGTTCTACGAATACCCACAGCATATTAAAAAATTACAATGAGAATTACGTGACGTCAGTATAGTTTTGCTTGAGCCCAAATAGTAAAATGATTTGATATTGATTATTGACAAGATATTTTTGTACTTTTTAAAAATGAGCTACGGCTCTATGCTATTAAAACTTGAAATTCACTTCCACAAAACACATTTCCTGTAATATTTTGTATATTTGCCAAAGGATAATAAAAGCTACTATCGAGAGCACAACGATAGGGGAAACTATATGCTCTCAACGGTAAATGAATGTAATATTTGAATGATATTATAGCTTTTGATGAATACAGGTACCTGACTTGTGTTTCATATTGACAAGTCTACGTTGTGTAGGTAAGTATCTGCTTGTACTTTTATTGATGGCTTTGTGCTTGAAATCTCGGGAATATTCCAATAATTTGACATTGGTAAATAGGCACTAATGCACACGTCTTATGGAGACATGAAATCATTCATCAATTCATCACACCTTGATGGTAGCAATGAATGACATCTATCACTCTGCTCATGTGCTCACAGTTTACTTTGTGACCTTCCAATTCGAACATGGACAATGGACAACACTCGTATGTATAGTTATCAATAGCGTTTTGAAGGGATTTTAAAAGCTCTCCCTTCGTCTGCTACGCGAAAAGGTGCCTTTTTTCCTATTTGGGCAAGAAAAATGGTGTCACTTCACTCATTACCAACACCATTATAAAGTCATTTATTTGTTATTATTGCCACTGCTTCTGCTATTTTTGCAGGCACCCTAGACATCCCAATTTGTTTTGCGTTTTTGTCAGTGTCGATCGTGACAAGTGGAGAGCACTCGCTGGCTATATCGCTGACTGAATGCGGTGACACTGAACTGCCTGAACAATTACAAATAGCACATTATTATTCCTCCTATTATGCATCATCATCGTTTTCATTTCTCATGGCTTCCATAATAAAGAGATCGTGACTCAGGTGAAAAACTCATTTGCTGCCTTTTATTAATAATTTATTGTTGTTACTACATTTTGTCATGAGGATCATGACGATGATGACGATATGCAGTTAAGTTATTAGTGAGCCATGAGTAGCCTTAACTGATTATTATGGTTCTGTTTATATCCGTGCCGAAGTTCAATAATAATGGACGCAGGATTCCTGTGAGCGTAAACGAAGCAATGACACATCAATTACCGTCAAAAATTGCGAATATCATCGTTTTTTGTGGCTGAATTTGAGAACGTGTCTGCCTTCATCGGTTCATTTCATTCAACTCCTTAAATTAGTGGCAACAATATCCAAGCATGGTCAAGTGTCAAGTTACCTTGGAAACAATACTGAAATCATTCAATATTTTTATTTGATACTAATTATTGTGTCAAAGATTTTTATAGCTAAGAATTTCAGCAAAAACTGTTTCATCAAAATTCTTCAATTTGTTGGGATTTGGGATACACAAGATTTGATTTGAACTTCTTATTTGACCATGTTATAAAACATGTTAAGAGTGGAAACTGTTCCACGTTTGCATACACAAATGTATTTGTCGTCTAGACATGTGACAAATATGATTGCGAGAGAAAGATCGTGCATGGCGATGGTACTTGGCTTAGCAAAGAAGTGTATTTTAGAAATCTTATCACTTATTTTTATGGGCATGTTATCACCTGGCAACGAATTAAATATTGCATAACTATAATTCATCCGCCTCCTTTCAAAAAAAATTAAATATGACAGGTTAAACCTGCGTGGCGCAGTAGTGAGCATGCGTACCTAATTAAGAAATTCGCACTGTGGGGAAGGAAAACTCATACTTCTTGTCTGCCTTCTCACCTTTCTCACAAAGGAAGACCAGAGAGCCTGCATACTTATCTGTATTTGAAAGTTCCCCGCCGTCGCCTTTGAGATAAGGCACGTATGTATATGCGTTCAAACGCATACTTTACTTGAATAAATGACGACGAGGTGAGAAATTGTTCAGAGTAAACTTGTCACATAATTCATTAAAGCAGCGCCACTAAGACATGTAATAATTTGTCAAAGAGCATAATATTAAGTTACGATGTCCAATAATACAAAACATCTTTCTATAGCTGAGTGAAGAAGAGTGGCTATTCCACCCACGCATGCACCGCAGCCTAGCCTCTCACTTTCTTTTTTTTCGCAAAATGATGATGAGCTTTATCGCAGGTTTAATATTAATGAACACGTGTGTGTATGTGGATGGATTTTAGAGGTGAGTCCAGTCCCTTGTTTCGTGAAAAATGACCAATTCAACCGTTATTGTTGATACTTTGATATCTACCGTTGCAATAAATTTAATTGCTGTATTCTAAAAGGAACGCTGCAAAGATTTATTGACGATGCAGAAGAGGTTCCCACTAACAACAATAAGCATGCGCCTTTGTAACCTTAAAGATTGTTTTATATGCCTACACATTTGCATGTAATAGCCAGCAAGTGCAGTAAAAATATGGAAAAAGAAACAGGTTCATTGGCAAGTTAGCAACTAATGATATTGCAATCAGTAAGCAAGTAGAGGAGTAAAAAGATGGAAATTGATATCTTTATGACAGCTAATTAGAATATTAATGCTCCGGCATTACAGTACTTGTGTGAGCAGGCAAGTTATTTATGGTGCACTATGGGAAAATTTAATATCATTAAACACGCACGTTACGTATGCGGACGAAAAGGAATCCTTTTAAAGGAGAGTGGAAGATGTCAATACTGCTATTCAAGTTATCTATTTCTAATATATTGACAGTTATCGTCTGATAAGTAGCACATATCGTGTGTTACCTCTAACTTTTATCAAATTACTTTTTTAACCTTCATTTCAGACTACTGATTACTGATATTATGTTTGGTCCTCAAGGGAAAGGAATAAGGTAAAGGGAAATGCTAAAAAAGAATGTTATATATGCTAAATATTTGGAACAATAAACCGGACAGGATTGTGATTTATGAGCTCATACATAAATCGGACATGATCTCCGGGACTATCGAAATGTTTACTAAATCTATAATGAACATACAACAAAGATTTTCACATCACCAGTGTTTAGTGTTCAACATTATGATAAATGATACATTGGTGGCGGCAGTCACTCATTTAAGCAAAAATTCTGTCCTTTAAATGAAAATATAAACATTATATTGGCATAGCTTATAAAGGTCTATATTTTCTTCCATTATCAAAAACCAAACCATTTCACAACGAATCTTTAAATACTTTTGTGTATCATGTAGTCAGTGCCGTAGATTTAACAACCTGGGAAATTTTTGCCTCAAGTGCCAAAAATTGCACTAATTGTTGTGATGTGATATTATTTAATTGCATGTTGACAGTAGTAAGTACGCAAGTACATACATAGGTACATAGAAACCGAAAAGTTTCTGCTTCTATAGTTATAGTGTGATGCATGAAAGTGCTGAAAGTAAAAATCGTAAGTTCTCCTGCTGAATCCTCAAATTATCATTATAGATGGCGCCCGCAGTTCAAGTTTGTAATAATTTAATAGTCCATTGTAAAAGGTTCCAATATAATTAGACGAATATATAAATAACTTTATACTTTTCACAGTATTTTTTGGAAATTCATTGCCCTTCGATTAATTACGGATTTATTATAGATTTGAAACGGTGCAATAATTATTTTCAATTGACATGTCCACGCACACACGGGTCACAAAATTCTACTTTTTTACTTTTGGTTGCATAAAAGAACGAACAAAAACTCCGCATGAGGTTTTCAGCGCTTTGACAATGTTTCTTAATTGGTTCCATGATTTATCGTGCTCATGCTTTGCATCTTGCATTTTTAGCATTAATAATCACAATCAACTTATGGCATAAATCTAGGGTTTGAAATACATATCATGCTGTTATATTTAAACAGTTGTACACGAAAAGGAAAAATAATTTATTTATCATCATATTTGTAACTTTACAGCATTCATAGTTAATTGATACATAAATGGTGTTAAGATTTTGTATTTTTCTTATTATATCTAATACATATACCTAGTTGTTTGAATTTTTCATTAATTATAATAATTTCGATAGCAAAACGTTACGAATATTAACAGATTTTTGGGAGGCTCATTTTTGTACTGATGATGACGACGGTGACGGTCGGCTGTGATTTGTTTGAATTTGTATTTTCTGTTCAGTCAACTTTCTCTCTTCGCGCCACCTGCAATACCACCTCGCCACTCTTGATCCCCTTGAAAATGTTCAATGCGTCAGTGTGCGTCACATTCGATAATGATTGTCCATTCACAGAGAGGATCTCATCACCTGAAAAGCATACAAGAGAAATGTAGTTGGCATGAGAACTATAATCCTTGGGAAAGTCTTTGGATTAAAAAAGAAGGTAAAAAAGTTGTTATCTTGCCCTCAGTAAGATTGCCTTCTTCACTGGCTTGACCGTAGGGAAATATTCGTTTGATGAAAATGCCCATGCTACCCTTGGGAGAGTCCTTGCCACCCACGACGGAGAATCCCAAACTCTTTTTTGTCGGGCCCTTCTCAAATTTTATGGAGAAGATGGACAAGCATAGCGACTGGGTTCGGGACCTGGCCGCGGTGGTTCGACGAACTACCACATCATCCCCGCTAACAACGCCAGCACCAGTTGATGAATCAACACTGCCTTTCCTTTGTCTTCTCTTGACCGATGGAGGAAGAGGTAGAGTTTTTCCTTCGGTGAACAAAGGTGTCGTTGTGGTGGTAATGCAAGAAATGCTATGACTTCGACGGGGTAGCGTGGTACTTCGCTCAGCTCGGTTCCCAAGTGTACCGCTGCTTGCAAAGGAAACAATTGTCGCGGAAGAAGATGATGGAATCAAAGTTTTGATGGTGGCGATGCTGGCGACACTTGATTTTCGACGTTGCTCCGGTTTACGGGCGAGGGTGACATAAGCTAACGGTCCATAATTGGAGGACCCTTCACTTGCAGAGTGCGTGGGGGAAGAGGCACCGCTGGAGGAAGAGTCTACCACGCCAGATGATAGTGTGGAAACGGTGTCAAAAGAGCGCCGATGGTCATTCAACATTCGGAGAGGCGGAGGAGGGACTAAGGATTCCTCCGGTTGCTTCTTGGTAACTGGGAGCCTGGGTGATTCATTTCCAATGTTTCTTGTAGAATCACTCTCATATCCACTACTGCTCACTTCTGTGCTACTCCCTCGATGATTTGGACCATTGCGAATGTCACCATTCGAAAAGCTTCTTCTGCTGCGACCATGAATATGACCAACACCCCATCCGCTGGAACCCATTCGAGGGCTACTATGACTCTCCCCTCCAGAAGAGGAATTCAACGATATCTTGTCAAAATGGTCAGCATCTGGGGGAGTGCCGTGAATAAGGTCAATTCTGACTTCAGTCAAGGGATCAAACATTCGCTGACCTGGAGGACAAGCAATGCTACAAGGACGACGACGAACTGGAGGAAATCCAGAAGTTTCAGAGTCCCCATATGATAGACTTTGAATGGGTTGTAGAATTTCCTCCACGCCGTATTCCTCATCATGACTTATTGTTGGAGGAACTGCAGCTGCAACGATGGAGGACCTATTGGTGAAGAGGTCACCCATGCTGCTGCTGTGACGTGTGGCGGTGGTAACTTGATTTCTGTGTGATTGCGACCTTCGTGGAATCTTTCTAGTTGCCATCTCCTCCCCATGCTGATGAAGACTCCTTGGAATGGGACTCTGATTACCTTGGGGTTCCTCAGGGAGGGCTGATAGCTTTGAGCGGATATATGCGTATGGGAAGGATGAACGTTTACTAGCTGAAACACCAGCAGAAGCAGAGGTGGAAGTAGATGAGGAGCAGGATGACGACAAAGTTACCATGGTATCCGTTGAAGTGGATTTATGCAGGCCATGTCCAGACCTCTCTCCACCACCACCACCACCGCTACTGCTGACCCCGGATATCGTCGACAGATTGTCGCAACTCGTGGTCTTCATCATAAGAAAGTATGGATCAAAACTTCTAAAGTCACTGGAACTATTATCCGCCAAAGAACATCTTCTTTGATTTGCAACACCCCCGGTTGTGGGACTAGTCAAAGAAAAATATTGTTCTGGATACGGATCATAAGTTGTTTGGGTGGGAATGTGGGTGGCAGAACTGCTAGCTTGTATATATGACCTTCTGGATATCATCATAAACTCATCGTCATCATCTTGTGTCTCTCCCCCTGTTGTCCCTCCAACGGCTGTGCTGGAACCATACATGGAGTCAAGGTCCTCAGTATCCGTACCCTTATCCACTTTAGAACTACTACAACCGGGGTTACTGGAAACCTTTTTGCTTCTGCTTAGTAGCAGTCGGAGGCTTTGAACCCTGCCCAATTTTCTCGGTGCACTTGGAGTGTTGCCTTTGGAGCTAGCGTCACCAGCATTTCGTATCCCATCGCTCTTTGAAAGTGTTGAGCCCCTCAATGTTTGAAACTTTTCTCTGTACGCGAGTACCTTTTCCGCTAATTTTGAGGTAGACGACCTTAATGAGTCTGCCGGTGGCTGTTGATGGGAAGCAGAATGAATGTGCAAAGTTTTCCTTCTATTAAGCGTTCCAGTTGACCCAAAGAATCCCTCGGTGGACTCTGATCTTCGTATGTTATCCCAAGTGTCGCTCATTCGTCTGCTCCACGTGGACAAGCTATTTCCAGATTCCTTTCTTGGGGAAGGCTCAGCGACTTCAACCTTCCTTTGATGGGGTAAATACATGGGAACATGATTTGTTATAAACGGCCGCTTTCCTCCAGTTTCCATGAAGCTATTGCTCCTACGCACATGTCTACTTCTTCGAAGAGTCTGTTCCTCTTCTTCATACCCATCTTCCTCAGCAAAATACACGGTTTCAACGGATTCCTTCATCATCGTCAACGACTTGTGGTCAGTACACTGGGACTCGTCAATCGACTTCAAAGGGGACATTCCGACAAGACGTGGGTCGTCAAATGATGTGCAATGCTGCAAATCTTTCCGTCTATTGAACAGCCTCATTTTCCCCACCCAAAGTATGTATATCTCTGCCTTTTTTGGAAATTCAATGGAAAGTCACACTGCTTCAATTTGGCCTGATTCAATTAAATCAGCGACATGTAGTTTACATGGTCCTTAATTTCCTTCCGTGTGGGGGCTGCCTTTTCTTTGCTCACTGCTTGGCCATTTCACCTTAAATCCTGCAACACAGAAACAGAAAAAAAGACAGTTTTGATTAACTTCCTTTTGCAGTTTTGTTAATAGCAAACAGGTTTCCGACCTTCTTTAAAGTAACATACCAACAAAATCGCGTTTCTATTTTTTTCAACCTTTTTTCATAATCATGGTTCACGGCTTTGTAACCACATCAGCGAAATTATTATTATTCATGTTCAAAGTATTGTAAACATGCATGCAAGTTGCCATGTCAGTCATTAGTGTGATTTATGATGATTAAATGAACTCGGTGATTATGATTATTATGAATCCGCAAAAACCATGTCATTCTCAACAGGAGCAATCAGACAGTCAGTCAGCCGATTATAAACAAGTGTATTTAGGAGTGGTGAATCAGTTTTTATTTTCAATTTAAAGAAGAAAGTTGAGAAAAAAATCATGAAGTAAACTGAAGAAGCAAAGTAAACATATAGCATAATAATAATCGTATCCTCAGAGGAATTAGTCTGGCGATAAAGTTCAAAGATCCTTTTTGACTTTTTGAGCACCTTCGTATTATGTATAATTATTTCTTTGGGCCTTTGTTGCTGATGACGATGGATGATCATGTAATAAATTGAGATGTGCGTACATAATAGTAGTAGTAAGTAATTCGACAAAAGGAAAAAGTGCGCTGTCGTAAGTGCATCACGAGAGGAGGAGAGAAATCGAAAGTTAAATAAGACGTTTAACAGTGAAAAAATGTTTATTGTATTTCTTTTTGCGATTCATCTCGTCATGTAAGCATAAACGTCACCCTTTTCATCACATCATTATAATATGCGAAGAATTATATATACACATTAATTCAATTGAATGCTTAAAAATAAAAAGTTTTGGTATGTATTCGCATAAGCACAATCATAAATACTACTATTATGATTAATGATGATGCATTTTGCATTTTTACTTGAATTTTTATGATGACGACGATTGACTAAAATTACATTTGTAAAAATTAAAGTCAGCATTGAAGAAGGAGGCACGGAGAGAAAATTACAGTGACGATGACGACGTGATGATTGTAAACTGCTACTGCATAACTACTGGTTATTGTTTGTAATATGTGAAGAAGAATGCAATTGTTCGTGTTTTACGGCAAAGAAACGAGGAGATGTTCATTGTGTTTATCGTGGTTATTGTTCATGCTATTTGTGTAAAATGCAGGTTAAAAATTTATAATCGTTACAATTATATTATCAAATCTTGTAGTAAAGTTAACTACCTGTCTGCAGTATATTTATTTCACCCCGTTTATGTGAGCAAACTATTACATTACTAAAATTGATGAACTTTCAGTCTTGGAATCATTGCATTGCTACGATTTATAATTGAAGTTTAAACTATGTATTTTTAAACGTAATTGTAATTTTGTCTCAGGTCACAAACCACCAAGATATACAAATAATGGGAATATTTTGTAAAAATGAAAATGTAATTTAGAATATTAAAATTTAGTACCAATATCGACAATTGTTGAAGCTTTCACTGATTTCGAATTGTAAGGAGTTTGGTTTGACGAAATTAAGAACGTCATATTAAAAATCTATAATGGATCTTTTCTTAACTTTGCTGAAACGTAAGTTACTTTACAACATTGGTACATTTCATGCTTTTGTGGATGCGGAGTTAAGATGCTTGTAGCTTGTCTACTTATGTTACCGAGCTTTTGTGATTTGACAATGCACGGGTGAAAATGAAGATCGTAAAGATGTTTCATCAAAACCTTGACTTTACTTGTGTTCAAACCGTCGTGGTTTTACTTGTGTGTGTCATTGAGTCGTGACGAACTTCAAAGAGGATTCCTGCCACCCAAGACCCGAAGAACCACAAAACAGAGATCAAAGACGTCTCTATAAAAAGTGGAACTTGGGAGTTTTAGCTTGACTAAAATCGTCAAATTTGGAGCGATAGAGGAGTGAGGCGCCTGATTTTTCTCTTGCTTGACAGCACTTATTATCTAATCGTACATAATAAGTATTTTCTCCTTTGAAAGAATATACCAAGACGCTGGGAAAATAGTGCAGAAATGTAAGGATTCCTCCCTCTCGTCACAATAAACGACATAGGTATTTATGAATACATCACTGAGTGAGATGATTTTGTTTTCGTCCCCTTCTTCAGTATCCTCGCCATGTCGGACATTTTTGAGCATGGGAGTTTAGGTGTAAATTACGTGCATCTAACTGTTCCTAATTACGTGATTAAGATAAAGAAAAATAATAGGATTTGAATTTGTTAAAAGGCTATGAGCTGCTGTTACAGAAGAGTATTTTTTATGAAAAGTGGTGAGGGCTTCATCCTTTTATAAAGTAGGCCATTTTTATAATTAATAAAAAAACTAAACATGGTTTTGCGAACCAAACTCCTGCCAGACCCGGGATCAGCATTACAGAATTTACTGGCTTATGAATGCTTGTAGTGGTTGTGTTAGTTAAATGAAAATTAACATGTAATCCTCTTTTAAACTTCAGCTTTGCTATTTTTTAAAAGTTGAAATCCAGGTAATTGGGATGATGAAAGAGAACAAGGTGGATTTAATAAGACGATGCAACCACGAAACGCAGACAGATTATTACAAAGCATTTTCTCAAAATCACGACTCTGCCCAATAAGCCAGAGTGACCGTGCCATCATCGGCAGCATTTTCAAGCATCATCTCATCATCACATCTAATCAACTTACTTGTAATAATCCTATTATACCTCTCATGTATGTCTGTCTATCCAAAAAATGGCTCATCATCATCATCGTGATCACCGCAGCACACAATTTAGTGAGTACAACTTGAAAACGTTCACATGCATTGTTTTTGTGTGTGGGTGTTTTGTTCAAGTCGAAATAATTGAACTAGAGATTATGGTTTTTCAAAAACATTATCTTTTAAATATCAACTTCTGTACAAGCTACAGTTAGTTGCATGCAGTTGCTCATTGCACATTTCTTGACGTTTGTGGAACGGATTCATGGCATTATTTTGCCATGGGAAATGTGTCAAATTACAAGTTGCCTTACTACTACTACTACCTTAAAGCATGTTTTAAATGAAAAACTAATTGAATCGTGAGCAAGGAGAAAAAAATCATCATAGAAAATAAAATAATCACTCCAGCTAAATCAAAAGTCCTGTTTTAATGAATAAAAAAGAATCTGGATTACAACAAGCAAAAATTTTCCCATGCCGGGAATCGAACCCGGGCCTCTCGGGTGAGAGCCGAGTATCCTAGCCACTAGACCACATGGGACTTGTTGGGAAGTCCAGTGATCCAAGCCAACTCTATTCCAATGGAACCGTGCGTGGAATTATATGCTGTTATACAACTCATGTTCCTAAAAGAATTCTTTTTCAGCATTCACACCACACAAACAAGAACGTGCTAAAATGCCTACCAACCTAACCTACTTTTTTTGAGCTTTTGATCTCCGCGTTTCTTACATTCTGACATTTTCCTCTTTACTTTACTTTATTTTTGCTTTTGTGGCAGTTGTTGCGTTCACATACATGATCCATATGAATACCAGCCACAGCCACCAATGTTTATTACGTATCAACCCGGTTTTCCTATTCAATTCCTCTTGGACTTCCAATTCCTCCGAGTTTTCAACAACACTCGCTAAAAGTCTATAAAGTCTATTCTTTCCCAGACGTCTCGCTCACAAATTGCGACCGTGTTTGTGCCGATGTTGCTATTGTAATAAAGTGTAATAATGCTCCTGTCAATATTTTCTGTGCCTTAACTCTTTCAACTTTTCATTGTATGTACAATAGTTATATACATTGATATATTCCTATAATGATTAAGTACAAAATAGGTGATCCAATTCTTTTTTGATGTGTCACCTTAAATTTTCCTTCATGGTCTCACAACAAAATACAAATACGATGAATGAAAATAACTTGTGCGGGTTTGTCGAGTTTATTTCTTGTTCATCCTGATCTTGTTTACATAACACTGGCGGATAACTATCGGTGCTGATTATGATGATGCTGTAGAATGCCTTCTTAGAACATTCCTTTTTTACACTTAAAAAGTCTTTGAATGTTTTTTGTTGTTGCGTGTCCATATATATCATTGAAAACGATCAAATCACTTCACCACTCTGCCAGCAAAAACATTTAATATACCATTACAGCAAATAGATTTGAAAATCAAATAAAAGTTGTATGAGAATTGCATAAGGATTGTGTTACACACATGTTGAATCGTTTTATGCATGAAAACGAAATGAAAAGCGCATTCCGAAATTTCAATTTCGTAGAGCATTATGCGCAAGCAAAATATAAAATATGCCACATTCCACTTGAGTCAAATTTGTAGAGATTTATTCGAGTCGACATACTATACCGCACCGCCAGAAAAAACGACTTTTCAAGCCATAAATAACGGTTCAATTTCATTCTTCATTCCTTCTCAATGTTTTGATATTAATGATGTGCGCCACCAGCACAGCTCCAACGCGGCTACCTACCCATTTCGCATAAAAAATCACAAATAAGTAAACTAACGTCAAAAAATAAATAATTTATCATGTCATCATCAAGAGTAGCTACATTTCTTCCATTTTTGCAAAATGCCTTGGTAAGAAAAATCTATAGTGTCCAACTGCACGCACGTCTCTTCGTATCGTCACCGTCGCCTAATGCCCCAAACATCAACCACATAGTACACACTAGACTGAATCTTATTCCATCCATCATCCTCATCATCATTCCGATTCAATACAATTCTTTCTGTTTTTGCCTTAAATTTATTTACGGTGGGAGGTAAATGTATAATGAAAAGTGAATTTATTGCAACTGCACTCTAAATTTTCTCATCTCTTCGTCTCTTTCGATTTCAATTGCAACCATCTTTGTAAATATTTTCGTTGCATTATATAATCCAAAACAAAACCAACAAACCAAATCAAAATAGACAAATTGTTAAAAAATGTGTCTGGTCTGTGCTATTTCAACCGAGTGCATATGTGTGGTGATATCCATCCATTCACGCTGTCAAACGTACTCCACGCACAACCTACTTGTTTATTTTGCCAAAAATATAATTCATCTTCAACCGAGCTACTGACTACTGTTATGCTGCGAAAATGAGGTATTTTATATGCAATACAGTGAGTACGCACAGTAAAAAGTTGTTTTCGATGCGCAAAAATGGACAGAGGCTCATTCAAAAGTTTATAGTTTTTTCACTAAAACAATAACCTTCTTAAAATGTGACGAGGAGTAATGGACGAATCATTTTGAAGCATAATTGTATAAGTATTATGCATTAAATGCATTCTTATTTTTGTACTTGTTTTCATCCTTTTCACACCTTACTAAAACGGCATTCAACAAATTGGCAAAAAGTAGTTACCTAATCTACGTGACGTGGGAAAAATGGTAAAACATGAAACGGTAGGCAATACGTACTTTACATTTTAATTCTGTGATCATCACGATATAATGATGGGACGATCATATAGGTAGTTTAGTTAAAAGGTACTATTTTTAGTTGGGCCAAGGACTGAGGAAATGCGCACAGTCATAAATATTTATTTTATTTATTCAATATGAAAATGTGCTTTGTCTATTGACTGACACTATGAGAGTGTTGTTGTTGATGGTGCTGACGAGAAAGATTTTCTAAACGAGATATCTCACTGTGCGCTCCATTGTCACAATGACTTTACCATGAAGAATATACTGTAAACGTTGTAAAATGTGCATGATGTGATCATATAAAGTTTTGGAAATCCGTCATATTTACATGTACTCACTTTAATTAACCACGCTTTTAATTCCAAGTTGTATAATGAAGTGTATTTGAGATTAATTGATAACCGCTTGGGCTTAAATACCGCGTGTCATCCAGTTTGTCTGGCGCCGACAATTGTAACATCCAATTAAAATGCCGAGTGACCCATTCCTATATTCGAAAATGGGCTGTTTTCGTTTCTTTCTAAATTTAAGATGATCATTTTGCATAATAATATGCAGTATATATGTTTATCAGACGTAATACTACTCCATATTGTATTTATAGGTATCGAGTCGCATGAGAGCCAGAAGGACGTGCATATAAATTCCCGTTCACTGACAGAACATAGCCTGTGGATCTACTACGTATAGTTTAAACAATAGTACCTAAACACTATGAGCAGTCATAAAGAAATATAAAGACGTAAGAACAAAAAAGTCGGAAGTGATTACTATTTTATTCTCAATCTAACGTCAAATAGTAATATCTTTCTTCCATACTTTCAATAGTATTATCTCAATCTACGCAAATGATTTAATTCAATAGTTTTATCTCTAATCATTTGCCCTAATTGAAAAGTGTAATACATAAATAATATGGAAGTATGGTACGTAATAAACCATAAAAATAAATATTTTTACAGAAAGTAAAATCGGCAATTGTGTAACCTATAGAAAGTGAATATCAACAACCGTATCATGGGTATTGATGAAATATAGGCAGTGCATGAATTTCGGCAGAGCAACTACCATATACCATTAACAATGAAATTTATTTCATTAGTTTTGATTCTTATGCAATCAGATGATCAAGCAGCAGCTGCTCTGAACATGGAATATGACAAGTTTGAAATAAAACGCAACAGGTAGGTAATTTCACCGCACCTGTTATTGTTGCTTTCATTCGATTCTGTAGGTTTAGACAAGACCACCCACAACTTGTGCAGTGTCCATTTTATTTATATCATCAGCACTACCTACTAATGTCTATTTCTTCTTTTCCACAAAACAAATTGACATACATCAAAATGTTGAAGTTACATGAAATGAATCATTTTCATAATTTTATTTGAAGTATGATATTTTTTTGAGGATTTTCATTTAGATACAGCATTCATTATGATACGGTTTCATTTTCAGTCATCATACAAAACCATTTTCGCCGTTCGTTCAGTTGCATAACATGATTTTCTGATGCGCTATTAGTTATTTCAAAATGAATGGAATAACAGCTCTTCCTCTTTGTTTCTTTTTTAAAATATTTTCTGATGTATCCCTCCCACTTCTCCCAATATTCTTGTCTTTACATCAACGTGCTGTCTATTTTCCAT
The DNA here is from genome assembly GCA_004115045.4 of Sinella curviseta. Taxonomy (NCBI): domain Eukaryota; kingdom Metazoa; phylum Arthropoda; class Collembola; order Entomobryomorpha; family Entomobryidae; genus Sinella; species Sinella curviseta. The sequence goes on from CM023201.3 coordinate 54,291,304, forward strand.
CTTAAAATCTTGATCACACTTGATCTATCATTACCAGCGTAAAAAATGATTGTACAATACTTTCGCATTGTATCTCGTTCTCGGATACTCTCGGAAACTCGAAATCAACGCAAGTAGGTAGTAATATTTTTTTTAATAGGCATTATGCAATTTTTCAACATTTTCCGCCATTTATGTACACCCCAAATGTAAACTAGGTAACACGTAATTACCGAAGGGCAGCAGTGATGACAAGCGTTCACGTTGCATGGCAATATGCTATTATACTACGAGCGTCTGCGCGATATGTAATTTTACATTTGAATTTATCGTGTGGGTGGTGCCTTTGGTTTAGCTACGGTAACGCAAGACCAGATTGTATTAACGTCGATTTCAATGATGAAGATGTTATCGTCAGTTAATCAGCTATCATCAGCCAGCGTATCTTCATTTTCATCTTTGCTCTTCCCTTTCATTGGTATGCATTGAAAAAAATTGAAATTAATTCATGTTGATCATCATCATCATGATTCTAACGGCGTGTTATGATGTAATATAGGTGGATGGAACGGATGCGTATGAAAAGAACGTCAGAATAAAACGTAATGTCATCATCATCAGTCATCATGCTAGGTTATATGCTAAATATGGACATTTCAATTAAGCACAGACAACACGTATTGTAGGCACGGCAAAAAATAACAATCCTCAAAGATCACGCAAGGCTCCGAACGACCGAAGATCAACCAAGCACATGTGGAAAAATAATGTCTTGAGAGAATTCAGTCATCATGTATAAATTTGAAGAAGAACAAGCAACAAAGTTTAGGTGGGTTTATGATTGAATATTATGCAACTGCATTATTTTTATAATTTATGTTGCTAATGATGTTGAACCGTAGCGTGGCGTTGCCGTTGTCACTGATCGGGCAAGGGACCTTGGTGACCCACAGGCACTGTTTTCTAACGAGTTCTACATATCAGTTCCACATTGTCTTTTCGCATTTTCGCCTATTGTCTTTGTTGTCATTTTCTAAATTCTAATTAATTTGCATGCGATGACTCTTCAAATTCTTCTCTGTTGCAATACATCAAGCTGTCTACACATCGATTTATTATTCTTAATTTCAATTTCAATTTACCCTTTTCAGCTGGTCATTATCTTTGAGTCGGGTAACGGAATATGTGTGGTGTGGGAGTGTGCTCGTTAAAATGTCGTAATAACAGCGATACCATACCAGTCTAGCTAGCTGGGCAAAATAGGTAAGCTATAATTTTTGAACACCTTATCTTTACTTATCCCAACTCCATCCTCCATATCTTTGTTCCCATGAACTTGAAACGGTGTAATCTTAAATATAGGCTATTACAATTTCATTTTCATTGCAGCCCTCTAATCTCTTCCAGAAAAGGGAAAGGTGGCCGCACAGTTCTCTAATATATTATTTTTCTCTTTGTGAGAGCGCGACCCAATGCTTACGGCGAGAAGTTAATGAAATTAATCAATAATTCCCCACTACTTCTTGCATTATTAGAATAGAAGAACACGCTAATGTTTTTTAATTAATTAATGGTCTCCTCTCCTGTCATGTTTTTAATTGAGCACACACGCACATCCACATAAAACATGTCAAGTTTCAATCAACCACCCAACAACCAAATGCATACACCTTCTTCTTTCTGCTTGTTGACACTGACGTTTTACCCAGTAATTAAATACCATCACCATAATCATTACGTTCACTTTTTAATGACCCTCACCTCCCCACACTCTGGCCCGCGAACATGCATAAAAATAGTACAAACTCTTTAGTAGAACCACACACGTTCTCTCTCTCACTGAAATCATAATGATCGGACAGGGGCATACAATAAATTGTTTAATTGTTGTAAAATTCGCGTTTTTTTACAATACATATCATTCACTCTTGTTTGTGTCCTGTAATTATAGACACGTGTAATCTCCGTAATCAACTCGCTGCAATTAATTTTCTTAGCGGAGATGGCAATCCATCATCCATGAAAATTACTGAAAATACACTGTTTTTAAAGTCATACTTTTTGAACAAAAGCCATAATTTTCATCCTTCAGTTACAAAGCCAATATACGAAACAAGCTGTGTTGGCATGCTGATCAGTATTTGTTTTCTTGCTTTAAAAGTAACGTAATGTACGGCACAATAATATCTCAGGGATATCTACTGTTCAGCAGGCGATGATACGAAGTACGAAGAAAAAAATTATTTATATTTTCATAAAAAAGGATGTGCCATATTACGTATTGTAACTGCGTGTAGCAGATGTAATGGGTTATTGTTACTGCTCCTGCTCACATAATCAGTGAACAAGTCAAGGTGAATGATCTCCTTTAAATCAACAACACAATTTTTTAATAATCAGAGAATGCGTTTTTTGTCTTGATGGCTGTTTCAGGTGAAGGCCGCCGAATAGAGATTCGTTTTTTAAAAATGATTCTGATGGTTATAGCACCACATCAAATTTGCTAAAAGCCAATATTACCAAAAGTACAACGATTACTTTTAATATCACTTTTCTTAACTTGACCATTAAGTTTTTTGATTGTTAAAAGTTGCCCAGTACATATACTTATACTGCTGGTTATTATTATGACATAGTTAAGTGAGTTTATTGTTAAATGACAGGTGTCATTGCTGCCATTACTACAAATCATCACCACCACCCCAAGAATACCGCACGCACAGCTATTCCACTTTTAAGAAAAAAATGTTATAAAACCGTAACAATGAAATTGAATACAGAGCTACAGGCTCAGCTTGGTATCGTATCTTTTGATTGACCACTGACCACCATCATATCTACCGACAAAGCAGTGCTGACTGAAAACAGTGCTTTAGATAATAAAAAAATAGTACCCCTGCACTTCATAACGGCTCGCTCGATAAAATTTATAAAAGAAAATTTGATTTGAAAGTAAAACTTTTTTATGTCAAGCGATGAAATGTTGCTTTTTTTGTGTTGCATCATTTTGTTAGCAAATTACCATGATTATCATTATTATCGCCAAGTGAGTGAACTTGAGCAGAAATTATCATTATGAGATTATCACGTAAGTGGTAAAGGCGTAATGGTGACGATAATGAACCTAACTGACATTTGATATGGCAAAGCCAAACTCTTTTAGACTCTACACTTCAATTTCCTTTTAAACCAGAAAAGCTTTTTTTGTAACAAAGACGGTGACTACCCCAACAAAACTTTCTTCTTGAAAGCAATCCCAACAACCATCCAACCATTTTAATTCTCCTTTACCGGTCTTAATACTGCAGCGTTTTTCATCCATTTCAATTGCCATACCACCACCGCCTTCATACTTGTAAGTAGGTATTTTATCATAATAGCGTTTACTATTACTACCTATATCGTTTTTGCTCGATAGCACATCATTAACAAAAAGTCTAAAGTTTTATGATGATATTCTCCATCTCGTTTGCTATTAAGAAGGTGATGGTGTGTTGATGTCTGCCTGTCTGCATACCTGTTGTTCCTCTTATCTAATCTCACACCAAATATGCCGTAAGATGTTAGACGTAAGTAATAAGATAAACTCTCTTCTATTCTTGGCAAAAAAATATATAAATTTTCCTGACTATTTTTTGTTACGAATGAATGGGCTCACTGTGAAATAATATATAGAAACAAGATGTTTTATTTTATTGATGAGAAAAACAAGGTTTTTAAATGCAAACCAGGGAGAAGCGTATTTGTGCAAGGCAAAACAAAGGCTGCATACATACAAACTATATTGAAGAAGCCACCTTGCTTTTCCTTATTTTTTCACATTGTTATGATCTTGTATAATATCTTGCATAATGTGTATTTTTGCATGTTTCTTATTTTTTAAGACAAAACTCGATTTGAAACTGACCCTCTTAAAAGTACATAGCATAACAATAATAATATTGTTTAGGCGAGAGATAGCGACGACTAATAATGGGCAGTGGTATCATTGGTTCACAATATCAGAAAACGGACATTGATCTCTGCAAGCAAATGTGTGCCCATATTTAGAAAAAGAATGCAAAACATTCTTTTTAAAATATTTTCGATTTTGTTTTGTTACATTTGTAAAACAAACTAATAATTCTTTTTTATTGTTTATATAAAAGATAACCATTGTTGATAGGGGGCATGGCAAAGCCATGCTAAAAAAAATGATTAACTTGCCCAGCAAGTTTCATAATTGATTTCTTTAATTACGTACTGAAATGAACTCTAGCTAATTAATTAAAATTAGCACTATAAAATATTAATATTATGCATATTACATGTATTTTGCCACCAAAATTACGCTACAAGATTAGCTGTAATTATAATGCTGGTTAATTAATTAGATATAGGTATGTTTTTAACTGGTCACTGGTCAGCAGAAAAATGAAAGCCTTATCTTTTGTTACAACCAGTAATGCTGTTGGTTGGTCTCTCGATAAAACAGTGTTAAAAATCTGATAAAAAGATACTTGTACAGTTTGTTGTACGTGAATGAGCATCTTCATCGTGATCATCGTCGAGGCAACCGATGCGTAGACCCTGTGCCGACTCTGACTTAACTGCGTAAGACAACCCACAGGTTACAAATGCATAAATAAAACGGTGTGGTCAACCAGGCTGATGATAATAGAACATGACGACGATGATGACTGAAGGTGAGATTTTTAGTGAGATCTGCCATGCTTCTGTGCTTGTTAACTTGTAACAAAGTGCATTGTTCTGCATCAATGCAAATTGCTGCTCTCTCTCTCCCTTTTAGTTCTACGTAAACGGTCTATTGATAATCATGGCAATGCATTTTTGACAAGGCAGCCTTTATTTGTGCTTATTTATGATTAGAAGGATTACATATTACCTAGTCTTTACATTGAAAAGATGATAAAAGATGATTTTAGCAACGCAAAAAACTACCATACGAATGAGACATGCTTATATTTTTTTGTATAAAATAGCAAAAAGGTTGCCGTGGTAACTACCGGTGATTTTTTTGTGCGGAATTTGCCATTAAGCCATATACTTTTTTTGATGATGAATGATGAAAGGGAATAAGGAAGGAAGTGATGGTAATGAATTTGTTCTATTCTTCAGCGACAGCAGCTGCTAGTTTTTCTCTGATACTAATCTTTCATGTTTTATCTCCATGAAGCCGCTATGAAGGTTGTCATAAAAATAATTTGCCATCAATACTACTCTACTCACTACACAAATAATGTACAAGGTAACGGGAAATGTGTTATTATTCGCCATGTATAACAAGATATTCTTTTCCAACGGGGAAGCTACTATTCTATTCTCTGGAAAATTGTTGTTTCGTTTTTATGGATGCAAGCCACAATAAACAAGCACAGTTTTTGTAGTCAGTAATTGCAATTATTTTGTCAGATGAGGAATTGAGAAATTAAAAATCATTCGCCTAGAGTCGCAATCGTTCCAAAAACCTCAGGCTTGTAATTAAAAAATGACGCAACAGAAGACACAACATTTAACGTGTTTTAGTGCGATTCTTCCGTTTTTGGGTCTGAGCAAGAAAAATCGAATAATAGGCGTAGGTATTGTTTTTGTAATGCTATACAACCTACACCCATGCTGATGATCATCAAAACCGATTCCCTAGAGGTTAGCATTTCTAGCCTTTGTTTTTATGTAACCCCACTTTAGTTTGTTACACAACACTATTTACCAACATCCTCATAAATCCTGCGCATTTTCCTATTAATTTTTGTCTAAAAACAAGAAAGTGAGTGATGCGCCGCTATAATATGCATTACAATCGCAATACGTTATGGTCATTTTCGAAATTGATGAGCGTTCTACTGACACTTGACAAAAGTTCAGCAAACACCCAAAAATGCTTGCTACGGTACGATTATCGCCAGACTAGTTGCAACAATGAAATGCAATCTCTTGCTACTTTGATGGTGATGATGGCATGATTGTTGCATAAGCTCACACAGCCATCAGTCACCAGTCAGCACATGCACGGTGAAGTTTTCAATTCAAACGATTCACTTGTGTGAAAGGCAATTTTTGTAAGCTTTTCCTCCTCAGGCACTTTTTTCTATTTTCGGCGACGAAAGGTACAGGAGATTTGCTAGACAAGATGTAAAGCCATTGGCAAAACTGTCCAACTGCCGGTTAAGCAAATTACTCCTACTCAAAGATTGCAAATAAAAATTAAGTGTCAACAAAGTTGGCATCGCAGCAGCAGAATAAGGGCTATTATTAGTCCGAGTTACATAAAAGACGTCAATTATTTTTAATATCAAAAGCATCAAGCTACCATTCTCCTAGCCAGAGGTCGATGAACACCGGTTCACTGTCCATTGTTTTACGTGGGTCCCGGTAGTAATTGTAACCATTCTTGTTAGATTGACAAATTTTCATCAAAATATTGTTTAAAACTAAAACAAGATGCCCATTTTGTTTGTTTGTCCAGTTTGGTTCAATTTCCTCCTCAAAATGATGACGTTCATAAAAAAGGTTGCCTAGAACATTATTAGATAGCTGACTGCTATGTCAAGTAATTGGCAATTTGAGTATTTTTATTTATACAATTTTAGAAATATGTCTGTCTGTTTTGATTCGTGCTGTGTAGCAAGTATCACATATCCATAAACGTGAAATTTAATGAGCCAAGCACTCATCAAAGTAATAAAGGCGGTGTTGCGACGGCAACAAGAGTGAAGAATGATAGGAATGATGTGAATGTGCAAAAGCAAACAAAAACGAAAGAAATATACTATTTCTTGCTAGTTTGCTTGCGTAGCAAGTTGCCAGAATTACATACGCATTCATCAAGAATGTCCTTTCTTGTCGACTACCGCACAAACAAAGCAAACAGTATCATGAAACGAAACACGGCCACTGCATTTTTGCCATTATTACTACAAGATAAAAGACATACACAACAGAGAAATGTTGATAGCGATTATAAAGTAACGTTTTCAATAGTACGGAGTGTAACTGATTTTGCCGATGATGTTTTCTGGTTTGCTTGTTCACAAGGTTGTTAAGCGACACGCTTGATAAGCATCAGAACAAGACTGAAAAAAATGTGATCATGGCGATCAGATTAAATCAATTCATTCAATCGATGTTTTTTCTCTTCTCGTTGACCACGGTGACACTTGCCTCATTTTTACGTGATCTTCTTTGCATAACGTTCATGAAGTGCTTATTTAATTACCGCACAAATAGCGCAAAACATTGAATGCGTAAACTAAAAAAATGACGGATTTTAATTGACTATCGATGCTTCTTGCTGATTCTGATCAGAGCCCACACTACCAATCAAGTTGAAAGTGAGAATGCTTTACGTTTCCCTTTTAATCTTCTTGATTATTTATTGTTTTTCTGTTTTTCAGATGATTGAATATGCGTGATGGCGCCCTGCAGTGGCGTCCTCCTCGCCAGAAAAACAGAAGGGATTCCCGTTGATCATGTAATGTCGATGAGTTGATTAAGATGAGTTACTTTCGTGTCTTTCAAATATGCTCTGCAGTGTGTGTTTAATGTCCCTTTGCAGTGGACATAATGGATGAAACCAGCCACATGTGACTATCAAAAGGGAATAAGGTGGTCATGTGCGTATCTGGAAATATCCACTTGATGTACATGACACTATACTGGTATTGTGGTATTTAAATAACTACCTATTCTTCTTGCTCCACGATCAAATAATGCACAGATTCACAAACAAATTTGAATCATTTGACATTCAGCACTGCTACCTTGAATCTTTTCCAATTGTTAAATTTTTTGCCATTTAGTATTCAACACAACCATTATTTTTTTAGCTTGTACATTTTCCGTTTTCATTGATGAAAATAATAGAAAAAATTAAGCAATAATTGCTCCAATAAAAAAAAGTTCATTAGAGTTTGTCCTGCGGAGTTGATTACCATAATTATTATTGCACGTGTTGCATGTGTAGCGTCGTGAGAGGTGACGTCGATACGAATACAGGAAGAAATGAGAGTGCTACTAATTATAATCTACATTGTCACGACGTGCCAATAAGTCACTTGACATTGTTCACCTGAGCATGTCGATTCAGACAAGATCAATTTATTTTTCATTATTTTTCCAGTTTAACAAATCATAATAATGTCATAAATTAAAGTTTAAAAAAAAGAACTACGATGATGATTCTATATGACAATTACAAATTGTACAAAAAATTGTATTTTGAAAGAGGAAATAGTTTGGCACATAATCCTGTTAAAATACAAGAGTGGAAAAAGTTCAACTGAACTGTGAACAAAGCTGAGCAACTTTATATTTTTTGAAACTAGTAACCTGTAACCTTTCTTCCCATATTCCTGTCAATTCCCATGCGTGTCACGCCTGGCATTATGAACTGATCTGGTCTGACAGTTGGTCAAAAGCTGCTCACTTCAACTGTCTGACTGGGTGCGATATGACAAAAATGATTACAATTTGCACAAACTACTTATGGTAGTGACATCGTCAACTTTGGCTTTGAAGAAGGCCAATCGCACACAAAGGTAGTGGACTGTAGAGCAAAATATAACCAAGAAATCCGTTACTCTTCATCATAATTCATATGAGATATGCCTAGATGCATGATATGGTATAAGACGTTATGCAGCTTTGTACGGGATCGATCATATTTTCTTCTGTTTTAAAATGTTGAATTTCTTGAAAGAAAGACAAAAATTGTTGTGGGAAAAAGTAATGACAAGACATTACAGTGATAACTCTTTCCATTAAATAAATCAACCTGCTTGCATTATCTAACAATTTTGTGAAATACAAAAAAACTCAAGTTCAAAAGAAAGCCTTTTTTCTAAGGTTTTGGTTGAAATGCAAAATCATCCAAATTTGGGAAATGTAAACCAGCTTGTTCAAGAAAGGCAAAAAATACCCACAGACAGACAGATCAAGACAGATAATGAGATTATTATTATCCAATCTCTCTCTCTCAGAAAATTAGAGTAATTTTTAACAAGTAACCAATTTAAAGTTGATGATGACCACTGCATGCACATCCTTCTTGTTTATTCTGTAATTGTAAACAAGCTGAAGCTGCATGAAGGTTTGTAAAAAAGTTATTAACTTTGTCCTTTTTGGAAGTCATGATGACTGCCGCTGCCATGGGCAACTTGTCTGTAGTTTACCTGATCAAGTACAGGGTTTTCAAGCACCTGACAACAAGGAAAACTTGGGAAAAAGTTACACATGTTTGTAACCACAAAGACAGCAATAATTTCTAGCTCTTATTCGAGAGCAGCCCCAGCAATTTTTCTAATAAAATAATTGGCGGTACGCCTCCGTCGTGCGTCTAGTCAATAATACAACATTGTATTCTTAGGTAGGTATTTTGGATGATCATGTAATTAACTCATCACGTCATATTATTTAAAATGGGCTATCATCTTCTTGGGTGGAGTCCATTGTACATTTTGTCCACACGTTTTGTCCACCTGGACATTTATAATGATCCTCCCAAACAGTTAATAATAATTACACAGTAATAAATTATCTGCTTGCCTACATATATTGATACTAGATCACTCCAGTAAGTGAGTTGCAGTAATATAATTAGCGACTTAATTGCATTGTATAATAGCTTTTTAAAATGGTAGCTTACTACTAAAAATTCCAGTATTGCCCACACAAACAACCTTTTTAAACATGTGCAGCAGGCAATTTGATTCCGCGTCTCTATTTTTTCTATAGAAATGCCAAAAGTACAACGAAAGACAAAAGAGGAGGACGATGGACCCATTCAAGCATATCAGCAACAGCAGAAATTATTTATGTGGACGAGTTCAGGGACAATGATAATGACCATAATAGAGAAATATCATATATAATATTATACTTTCATTTCGTCTTTAAGTAGTACTGCATTACGTTGTATTAAGCATATGTATATTTTTATCATCATCATCGTCATCATTATGAAAACCTCAGTCTCATACTTAATGATAATGATTATCTTGCAAACAATATTTTTAATAAATCAACGTTTTTATTGTTTGCGGTTTTGTTTCTCTCTAGAACAACAAGCTAACATGATGGTCATGATTAAGATGAGAATACCTTCTTTTCAGTTGTGTAACTCTTCTCTGTTTGTTTCTTTGTGTTAATTTAAGTTTAGAGTTTTAAGAGATATGTTTATGCCACAACGTGAAGATTCTGCTTGACCGATCTCTCGAGAAGTAATGATGATGTACCTAGTTTTAGGTAATCATATGCAAAATTAAACTTGATGCAACTAAAGTTGTGTCTTTGAAGACTTTTGCTGGCCATTAGTAGTATTGGCCAGACCGGATGATCATGACAGAGTATGCTAAGCATATAAATATCTTAATTTACTGACTGGCAGTGACGATGGGGTCATTCGTAAAAGACAAATCTCATCAACTGCTTAAAGTAGTCATCAAGTGAAATGCACGGTTGGATGACTATTAGCACAACGACGATAAAGAGGTGATGATGTGATGACCATTGAGGAGGTGGAATTACCATCGTAGAAGTAGAGTTGATTGATAGAAAAGTCGTAAACACAGAAATATTTTTTATAGCTTTCTTAATGGGTCCCTTCATACCTCTTATTCGTAAAGCACCCAAAACGTGTCTGTGGTGCGAGTCAAGTTACATTATTTGCTTACGTAACAAATGAAAAAAGGGCTCTGTCCGGTGCAAGAAATACTAGAAAAACATCTGAATTTTTATAATTTTACGCTATTATTCGCGGTACATTTTTTTCGCTGTGTTTGGGCTAAATATTTTAGTTTGATATTGCTACCACTTCTACTGCCTCCTGAAGCAAGTATCATGAAATAATTACTGCCTATATAATTAATTGTCTTTTAATAATCATTTAATTAGATTTTGTTTTGGCTTGAGTAAACAAGACATGCAGTGGTGGGTTTACTGCGTATAAATATTGGGCTATCTATAGGTACAGGTACTTTTAGCACTGACATAAGGACCTAACACCCACTTATCTGTAACCAAAGATTGGTCTGGCTCTAGTTTAGACTGACGTGTTACATTTTTGGAGAAGGCACCCACCATGATAACATCAGTCATTTAAGCACGTTGAATATCACGTGCTTCAGATCGTTAAACATCGCCTTTTGTTTTAGAAGAAAACTAGAAATTATTGCAAATAAAGATAACATTAATTGTTATTATTATTATTGTTGCCACCAATACAGTGCAAGCAAGATATGTAAGTTGAAATATTAACACAAATTTTTAATTAATAATATATCACACAAATCCTCCTATTTCTGGTCTCTAAATAATACTCCACGCAGGAAAATCGACTTGATTCATTTCTGGTTCTCCCAATAACCTAGGTATATAATCAGTATTATTTTTGCTTTATCGATACACATTCTACCTTATTTAGTATGTTTTCTGTAGCCAAACGCACGTCGAACATCCCATCAAATTTTTTACATGGGTTCTGCCAATTGATATTCTGAACGCAACGCGTTCATTATAATTATTGACCATTTTTTATTACTATTCTAAAAGTTTTTAAAAACTCACAATTATTTGCTTGTAAACTAGCATTTTTAATTGTATTTTTATTTACTAGTAGTAAATTTTAGGCAATTATAATTAGATAAAAGGAGGCAAGAGTGACTAGTACCTAATTCAGGTTTTAGATTTTTGCAGCACTTAATATTTTCTGATTGATCAGAAGATTTTTACAGCAAGAGGGAAGGAAGCCCGTCGTAAATACCTAAGAGAACTAAATATTATTTAATATTATGCATCCTTCCAAAATATTACACTGCAACTTGAACTGTTCATTCTGTTAGACTAATCATGACAAAATAGGGTTGCGTGATTTTTTTGGAAATATTACCACTGTTTTATTGGTTAGTTGATGTGCTTCTCTAATGGTAATTATGATTACTGCTGGCTAATTATTATTACCATGATATGATAATCGTGTGCCTGGTGACCCAGCTTTTATGTAATAAAAAGGCTTGTCCACATTTTTGTGCAGTTTTTTATTGCTTGCTGCGTTATTGGCACGCATGGTCGGTAGCTGGTGGTTAGCAGAGCTATTATTCCGTCAAATTTGTCATCATCATCCACAGCAACAGCACATTTCTAGCAGTAAAAATCCTAAAATCTATGCAAAAGTTAATCGTTGCTTTGACTCTCTGCTAGAATGTGTGCATATGTTCCATTAGGTGTTTAACGCTTGTATAACAATAAAATATTCTGTAAATGTTGAAATAAAGTTGTGCTTCAAGAAGGAAAATCGCTGGTATATGTATGACACAAAGTTTTCCATTTCATGTGCAAAACTGGAAAGTTATTATTAAGTGAACTCACATTTAAACTGCCAACATGACAGGTCATTTCACCAAAGTAGAATGATTAGTCAAACGACATGTTGTCAAATTGATTTGATTCCAGATTTAGCAACAACCCGTTGTGACGGCAATGAAAACTTCAAGAGAAAACGACATTTTCGTAACAAACTGGATATCAAATTGATATTATCAATACTCTTACATTGAAATATCTGGAATGACGACTTTGAAATTACAAGTAGATATTTCTGTCTGGCTAAAATGGAAAAGGGCAGATTTATTTTTACAGTCAAACTTCCGTCAACTAGCAGTTGCCTGGATTGAAATTGAAAATTGAAACAAACAAAATAAATTGAAAAATGGAAGGACATCTATTTATGTACTGGCCTGAGTAACAGACTCATTGCATGCTTTCATAAAGTTTATTGATTCCACATATTCATTTATAACCACATGCCACATAGTTAAGTAACCCTGAACCATTCTTTATGCAAGTCTGTCTAAAATGCATCACGCATTCTTTATTACATGCTTTTAGCTTTATGCTTCTGTACATACAAACATTTACATTATATCCATTCAGAAAAAGATTAAGAAAAATAGAGAATCGCTTCAATGGCAATCTTTAGTCACTAAAACTAGGTAATTTAGCTCGTTTCTTTCAATTGAAAATATGAAATAGTTCAAGAAGAAAGACAATTAGTTGCAGGGGCAACAAAATCCTAAAAAAATGCGTTTGACTACTTTTATAAAAATGGAAATTATATAAGCAAAGTCAATAGCAAACAAATAATCACGGTTATTCAGTCAGGCAAATTGATTATAATTTGTTTGTTTGTATTTGGGGTTTACGCACGCGAGATTCCAAAGAAAAAGTGCACATTACATATTACTATCATCAAAATTAATTTTCTTGTCATTCCCATTCCACAAGAAAATATTAATCTGACAGGATGATGAGAATGGACCATGCCGCGGGGCAAGTTATTACATTTACAAGTACAATAGACTGATTAAATATTCTACCAATTTGTTTTTTTTTTCGCAACTTGACAATTTAGATAACTGTTATAGAAGGTATCATCATGATAATTGGCAATAAATACTATCCAAATATATTCATTTAAAGATTCTCTCCATATGAAAGGATGAGATCTCTGTTGCTGCACCTTTATCTCGGCGGAGTAGAGTCTGCTGCGCTGAAATGTGATATGATTTGGTTTTGATGATGATTACAGCTTTTTAAGTCAACGAATGACCTAGAGACACTTAAATTGAATTTTAAACATAAAAAATGAAAATGAAAAATAAGACAATTGACCATTAAATTCTTTGTAATACTTTGTAATCTGGTCACAATGAACTTGAAAAGAAGATTGATCATTACGTAATGTCGTCATTCTCTTAAAAATGTGCATTTTTTATTTCATTTTTTTTGGGGTTTTTTACCTTGAAATGGAGCAGTAGAGGAACTATCCCTTCTCCTTTTTTCCAAAATTAACGAAATTTCGCCCGAGCAAAAAAATAAATCACGGCGACAACGGCAATGAGAAAAGATAAAACTGTCACTGTGTCACAATAAACTTTTCAAATTTTCAGTACATGAAGCTGTTGGGGTTCTTTGTTAACAGCTGGAGGAGTAAATGCTTTCTTCCCACGGAATAAATTTTCATTTAGTGATCTTGTTTGGGCTTTAGGAAAACACTGGAAGGCTTAAGTATGGGTAATGGACTGATAATACACGGTGAGAAAAAGTTGGGGTGATGGTTACATAATTCACAACGGTTTTTGTTTTTTTGCAATCTACGCGTCCTTTATGATGAACAGTGTAACAAAGAAGTATATTTCAAGTAGAAGATTATGATGAACGAGAGACGAACAAAAAGATGAAAAAAACAAGAGGGGAAGAGGATCACGTATTAAGGACGCACATGCATGAGCAGAAAGCACACGTCTTTCATCATAAGAGAGCTGAGAAAAAGGAACTGGGCTCAGGTAAGCACGGCAACACGGTGCGGCGGAAATGAGTCTTACGTTGGATCTTGGTTCTCAGAGATTCTCCTTTCAACAACACACAGCTTTGCATTTTTACGGCTTCATGGTCCATTATAATTTTTCCACCTGTACACTTTTACTCTGTTGCTTTGGTTTTCTCAATTTTTTTACACTTCAAAAAAACTGACTCATTAAAACAGGAAAAAGGGTACTGAATCAAAGGAGGGGAGAATGATTGTTTAAAAAAAAAGGAAAGAAGTAAACCAATTCTTGTTGGCAAAAGAAATGTAAATCCATTAAAACTATTTACTTGAAATACAGATAATCGGCAGAGTGTAAGGTACAGTTGTTTCTTCTTCTATCGCTGCACTGCCAGAAACTGAGATGGGATGATTAGCAAAATAAATTTAAAACCGGAAGTAGCCTCTGGCTCCTATATTCTACCAACCTTACCTACCTACGCTCTCTACAGTTCACGTCAATAAATGAAAAATGAACATTATAATGATTCTGTTCACCTGTCAATTTTTACCCGAGTATTTACAGCTATTGGGTAATTTATAGTGACTTAAAATAGTTTTTCTGTCCTTGTCCAGTCCACCCATTCTCTCTGGCAGACTGCGAGAGACGAGTGATAAATCTAGATCACACAAAAACCTCACTCACAAGAAGTAAGCCTGTCATTTTGATAAGTAGTGGTGTAGCAGCTTCACGAGGGAGAGAGAGCAGATGAAAATGGAAATGGAGAGTTCCCACGCACCAAAATCACTACCATTACCATAATCTGCAGCATCTCAGGGTATCAAAAAACATCTTGGTCAGGAAGCGATGCTGCGTACGATATGATGGGAAGTCGTGTGGTGGTGGAGAAGATTCAACGTTTTTTTTTTGCTGTTGTAGTTACAGCTTCTGTAAAAGGAGTAGTAGTATAGTGGTAGCACCAAAACACCAACACTGTTGCTTCAGTCAGTTCTCAGATGAAACTGATTGTGATTACATTCTCCTCTTTGTTATCTCAGAGCCCATAATAATATCTCTGATAGGTAGTTTAGTTATATTATTGTTCGCCTGTGTGTGATGCAGCAGTAGTAGTATAAGCAGCGGAATACATCTCTGCTGCTGTTATGCAGTTGTGCACACAAACAAAAAACCATGTTGTTGCAGATTGCATTTTGATTCATTTCAGCAAGCAAGCACTCTTCTGACTCAACAGATATTGCATACTGCAGCACACCGCGACGCAATGAACGCACTCACTCTCAGGAGCCATCTCAACCACAATTAACATCACCAACGCATCATCATCATCATGGTTTATGTATTAATATATTTATAGGGCTATTATGAATGCACCTGCTATAAACACGGCTTACATAAAATACTCAGAAATTGTTTTAGGTTATTCATCTAAAACACAGAAAAGTCCTTTGTTTAAGAATAATGGACTCGAGAAGAATGATAAAACATTGTGCATGAAGTGCAAAGTAAGCAGGTAATGATTTTGATGATGATGAAAATCATGGTGCTGATTCTATAGCCATCATCAACACCGTCATGAGAATTGAAGTAAAATACAAGAGTACACATTTAGCGGTTTTAGCGTTTGTATTGATGAAATCAATAGTTGATGATAATAATGATGAGGTTGTGAAAACTGGAAATTACTAGCGTGTTGGCAGTCACTCCTCCTGTGTGGCGGTAGCTCTTCTGACATACTGGTGTCTTGCATTGTTAGTGTTATAATATGTAGATGTGGAAGTTTGTATGGTTTGATTCCTCCGGAGAATGCGGTTTGCTAGGATTTTCCTCAGAGATTTGCGAAAGTTCCTTCCGTTGGCGCAGTACAAGAGGAAATTAACCGCAAAGTTGGTGTTGAATAGCATATTCGCCCACAGTTGAGCTGTTAGGAGGAAAAGTTCCTTCAGGTTGGGTGTTGCTGCTGCGTCTTCTTCTAGCCATTCCCCTGTCAGTGTCTGGAAAAGGATGAATCAAAATCGTTACGACAAAAGGAATGAAAGAGGAGAAGAAAAGTAAAGAACAAAAGTGCGACTTTGAATAAATTTATTTTGGGCTTTGAGATTTTGAGGTATCAATTAAGTTGTAGTCAAAATTACCAAAATATAAATACCAATGCAAAAGAGAACTAATCAATTTGCAAATTATCAATTAGCTAAAAGGAATTTATGAATGTCTACTCAATTCAATCTTGTTGTGTTTTAAATTAAAACCAATGATGAGGCTCATAGGCTATTGCAAAATATGCACGCTTCAGGTAGTACATAGTAATATTGTAAAATATTAGCTTAGGATGGATGAATTCAGATTCCAGACACCAATAAAGTGGTCGACTGGATTAGCAGTGCCACCATTCCTCAAGCTTGGCTTAAGGAACAGTCTCGTGAAAACTCCTGCTGCTTCTTGAATACAGATGAGCTGCCTATATATTATTTTCATTGTTTTTAAACCCTTTCTAACTGGTACAATATTATATGGGTGAGTATACCTGTAACCATGGTACTCGTGTATAAATCTTTGCAAGCGACACAAATTAGCATTGTGTCATTTACATCAATTCATATTACCACACGCGTCTTCCTTTTGCCTTCTGTTCATAGAACAGTTCAAAGCAGTTCTCACATCCGCTATATCACACATATCAACATGCTATAGGTATACGCATTGTCTCAGCTTGTTCCTATAATTTCTTCTTTAACAAATGGAGTTATTTAATAACATATGAAAGTGGGTTTTTTATGAATTCAAGCGTCAATCACAAAACGAGAGAACACATTTTGCTACAAAGTAAAGTTGAAGTGGACAACATCGCACTTCCATTACGGTCTATGATGTTGATGCGAGTCCTTGTCAATCTCATCATAAGCACACCACTTAGGGCATCATCGCTATCACATTGCATGAACTAATTCTGTCAACACGTTTGATATTTTTTAGCTTTACGTAACAATTGTAATATTATTAGGTGCTTCTGACTGACAATGAGTGGAAAAACAAACCTGAATGAACTGTGCACAGCGAATGGCGTGTAGGGGCAAGTTGAGAAGCAGAAATACGCAGGAGACTAGCAGCAGCGTTTTTGTCACTCTGACTTCCGATACTGAGGACAGTGTCAGGATATGTTGCTGCTCCTGCTGATGGCGATGATGACACGGTTGGGTAATCAGAACCTGGATCTTGCTCACTGAACCAGTACCAGGATTTCCACCCTCAGGGAAAATTTCTTCAGTGTTTTCATCAAAGCCAACCTGGTCGCTTGCTTTGTCAACTATTTTGGCGTTTGTATTAGCTCCCATTGCTATCGCTGTCACTTCCGTCAATTCAATACCCTCCCCAGTCTCTCCAGCTATCGCAGTTGCCATTGCCGTTCTTTTCTCTTTTCGCAGAGATCCTCCAAAACACGTAAATAAATGGCAACAGCTTGTAGGATGAGCATTGTCCACTGAACCGCCGGATGACGGTGTTGAAGTCGGAGATGAAGTATTATTTCTTGTGGTAGCTACCATTTCCCTTCTGATATCCTTGAGTTTCCAAAGACTCCAGGCTATTCTCCCATTGAAAAATGTAATGAGGAGAAAGGGAACGATGAGGGTTATACAGGTATCCAGATAATTGGCAATTCCTGAAATGCGATAGTATTCCTCGGGAACGGTACAACGATACACCACATCCATTTGTTGAGTAATGGATCCATTACTATTGATTGCTGTCAAATGACCACTCCCCTCCTCTTCATCTTGATAAGATAGAGGAAAATTGTCCAACTCGACAACCTTGGCTATAACCAAAGCGTAGCTGAAGAGGATTAGAGCGACGACCGTTAAGCTGGCGATGATTTTCCTAGCTTTCGATTTTGTGCATATTTGTACTCTCGCCAGTGGATAGTGTACAGCCACATAGCGCTCAACAGAAAACGCCACAATAAGATAAATGCTCAGAAAGCACGTGACCTGACCCAAATACATTACCAATGGACATGTAATGTCAGAAGTGATCGCAAGTTCGCGCACACTCTCCAGCCAAACTGCAAACAAGTTTAGAAGATAGCCTGTGTCACTTAGCGCCAACGCGGAGAGATAATAGGAGGCTGACTGACTCCGGTACTGTGAGTCCATGCAGAATACGAGGAGGGACAGGGAATTCCCAATTGAGCCAAGGAGACACAGAAGGGGAGTGTAATAGCGGTCAATCAGCAGGGTGGCTTCACGAAACCTGAAAAGTACAAAGGGCAGTTTTCAATAATCCTCTGAGAGGAAATTTTCTATAAAAATAATTGTAAGCTTTACCAACCGAAAGAGAAGCAATTCTACTTCCGTCTCACTCTGCCCCATGCTGACTCCCAATGTAAACTTTCTCTCTGACTTGCACAAGAGTGTAGAAGCGTTACCACTTTGTGTGTGCGTAATCAAGCTAAGCAGGAGCTCAACTGAACCTGCCAGCTTTGGTGAAAGTTTGTAGTATGTATACTCTCCACTGGTGGTCTTGCTCTACTGCCACTCATTCCTGTTCATTCTCAGATCGCATTTCTTTGAACGGAACAAACAGACGGCGGTGCAGAGAAAGTAGAGATTTCATTTTACAGAAACATCTCACTTTCACAGAGGGTCCATGATGATTCATATGAGTACCGCTTAGTTGCCTCTTGGTATAAATCACTGAAAATTCTTCCAAGTAGTTTTTCATCTGCGAATTTCCAAAATCTTTAATATTATTTAAGTATGATATGATTACGAGCATAATCATGTTGGCGAGCACCTCAACACCTCTCCTACTAATTTGTACATTTTCACCTAAAGAGCTCATCTAGTATAAACTGGACATGTGCGGGTTCACAGCACAAGTTTTCTTGTTGTAATTTGTTGCTACCGATGTTGAAAGTTTGCAGAACGAAATGAAAGTTTAAAACGTAAATCCACTATACTATGAGCGTTCTGGTGTTGTACATATATACCACCTATACCAAAACATGGAAAATATAGTTGATCTGAACAAGTTGTTATTGTGGTTTACCATCTCTTCATTACCAGGAGAAAGTAGCTGAGAGGAAATCAGCTAAAGCTTACAAAGATAGCGGCAAACCATGAAATGGTATACTATGCATTTAGGTCCATATTTATATGAGTTTATTCATTTACTTTTGCGTCATACGTAAGATGAGTTTTGTGGCATTTTACCATTTTAATTGGATCTCCACTACGATTATGACTGACAGTGGTATCGACCACCAACAAGGTTTCTGCACTGGCTTGGACAAGGTTGATAACTAGTTTCACTATTCGTTTGTATCTACATATTATCATGCCCATCGGAATTGACCAAAAAATAATTTCAGTTTGGAATTGGGAAAACTGTGAGCGCAGTTTTGAGAAGAAATAAAATTTGTTACCAAAAGACCCGATAATTTGTGATGAAAAGAGTCGTGCGTGAAATGAAAATACCTATGTGCAGGGGTGACTTTATTCCCCAGATCCGGCAATGCAACCTCCAAAAGATGCCAACGAGTCAAAGAAATCGAGGTCATAGTAAATTGAGAAAATATTCCAGGTTCCGGGGATGCCTGTCACTTCATCTGAAAGTATTTGCAATTGTCGTCACATGTATCAAATTGTGTCATAATGAAACATTTCTAACTGTACTCAATTGAATATGGCCTTGGAATAAATTTTACCATGTGTATCTAATGATAAACCAGTGTGTTTACAAGTTCAACTCATAAATATTCAAGCACAATACTTGCTGATGTGCATCAAATAAGTGAATCAAAATGTCATTCAATTCCATTCTGCAATATATCTGCGCTACAAGAAAGCATGTGTTTAAAGTTAGTTCCAGTACATCCATGCTTGTAATTTCCGTGTATACTTAAAGCTGATATCGATAGCTTTTCAACTAGCGCCATAGATTTTCTTACATTCTTTCGATAATGATGCATAAACTATAATCCCATAGGGCGATATTATTCTCAAACAATGATAAAAATAAGGCAAGCGGAAGACATCACATCTTTACATTCTTGTCTTGCTAGCCTAACTTATGATATGCTGTTTAATTTAGTGTACAAGTACATACATACATAAAAATGATTCCATTATTTTGATATTCAGCACTTTTACAGGTAGTTCGTTACTTTTACCAAACAGGCTGATACTCTTTAGATTTCCGTCTGCAAAATATAAATAATACAAGGAGGAATCAAACTATAAGATTGTTTGTAAATATGTCACCCATCATCCGAAGAGTCACAAGGTAAGCTATATAGTGTTTACCAACATGTAGTTCATTTGTTATTTGCACATATGTATTTTACCTTTTGTATCTAAATACTTATAGTTTTCCTCTATTACGTATATATATCTATGAAGAGTAGCTATTAGCGTCATTGCTGGCGAATCAAAAACTACAAAAATAAACCATGGACCCATTTGGTACTTTCGTTCTGCTTCGTTATTCCTGATTCTGCACTCGGGAGATTTAGCAGACATAACAGACATCAAGAATAAAGGATGCTCATTGTAAGTGTAAACAAGCGTAAACGAATCCTTAGAATCAGCAAACAAACATCACCTAATACCGAACACCGTATTCTAAATTCTGTTTGTTCAGATGAACTCACAATAATCCAAACCTGTAATTTTCAACCAACTGTGTTTGTCCGTCTCTCCATATGCGTAAATACTCAGAAGTTCTCAAACTGCTATCAGTTTAACATTTTTTAACGTGTGGAAAACATTCGAGACATATTTTTATCATCACCTAAGCCAACAATTATATTTGTTTAAGTAAACAAATCATACACTATTTGCACATATAGAGAAGATAATACTTTTAGTACATATCATTTCCCATAATTTTCCCCATTTCATTTGCAAGGGCGGCGACAGCAACACAAGTATTCAAAGAATTTAGGTTAAAAATGCATTTATTCCAAAATTTGAATTTTCTAGTTTAAATTTTAAATCATTAATCGAAATATAAAAGTACAGTTAACGTGTTAATGCAGAAAAATACAATAGAAACGCTACTGTAAAATTGTTCAGCGATATTTTTTGTCCCGATAGGAACTAAAGGAACGAAGTAGAGCACATCCAGGTATTTCGTACATGATGCTACCAGCTCTGCTCTGGTAAAAAAAACAGCCCTCCCTCACAAACTGGTAATAATGTGACTGCTTGGCTGAGGAACCCGACACAGCTTGTTAAACCGATTTAAAAGGACCGATTTTACATCCTTCCTTAAGATTATGTCCATATAATTTACACTCACAAATATATTTGAGTGCCATGCCAAAAATACATGTTGTCCGGTCCAGATGGTGGGAAAGTTCTGAGAAAGCAAAAATGCATCATACAACCATAGTATGTGTGTAACATCCTGTGTTTATATAGGTTTGTGATACTCTACTTGCACTAGATACATACATACGAGCGTTATTAACCCATAGGAAATTTTGTAAAGATCATATTCGTCTTGTCTCTTAGAACTGCAAATTAAATTCTTTTCTCGTTTCCCAAAATAAATTGCTCATTCATGGCTACAAACACGCTGATATATAGATTCATAATTCATATTACAGAATTTACATTCACTTTTGAAAGAAAGTGGAAATGTAAGTGTCTACCTTTCTCCGATGTAAAAGGTACTAAAAGTTTCGTATTTAATGTCAGTGTCACATTATTATCACTTACAACAGGTCGCTATTTGCTATCCAATCCCAATTCCGATATACTTGTGGTGTGGTGCTATACGCTTAAGCTAAAGTTTACTCGCTTTTCTGTAATAAAATGACAGTATAAAATGGCTAAGCAGATAGTGAAATTGCCCTAGTTAGTTGTCCAGTTTCATGGTGAAAACTATCTGATAGAAACCGATTCTAAGAAAAGAAACTCTTGTGAAATACAAAATGTGCATGTTGAATACGAAAATTATTTCAATTTCCAGACCCTGATTCCTTTGTGTATCAACTTACAACACAACGCAGGCAAGAATGTTCTTGAGATGAGACTATATACCTATTGTATAGAGCAGATGATAAAGAAAGCTTTTCTTCGTCACCCAACCACATACGGAATAGAATGAAACTCCAATCCTATTAAATGTTGAAAATGAATATCTCATTTCACAGGGAAAGTTTTCATGCATTTTCGTAGTTCTTTTTTGTTCGACCTGTATTCAAATGCTCCTTTGGTTAAAAATAGCCATTCATCCAAAAAGTACATGGCGGAGATGATTTATTCACGAGACTTCTATGAGGCGGACTTTTTCCGGGTTTCTTCTCGCGTCTCAAATCCCAAAATTATTAGCAACGACATAAAAAATTTCCTGATGAAATTTTGGTGAGCGTCCCACAGTCAGTTAATGAAAATTTTGCCGGAGTCTTAAGAAAGGCAGTATTTTTTCTCCTTCAGAATCGACTTCTGATCCATTTAGCTTGTAGGCATATTGTTGAACTGCTGAGACGAATTGCTCTCAACTCAATGAAGTGAATGCCACTTTCTCTAGTTTCTACCAAAGAGTAGCGTAGAAGCTGTGTAAACAAACTAAAATCCCTCAACAAGCTCAACAACAGTGAAAAGTCTTCACTCGTACCCGCATTGCATTCCAAACATTATAATTTTCTAAAAGGGTAAAATGGACAGAGCTCAAGAATTTCACTTGTCATTGGTTTGACGAGAAAATTCTTGGAAGATTATAGGGCAAAGTTGACAACAATTGAAAACGCACAGAAAATACCACAGAACCTTGTAATACTTACCATCCTCCTGTCTAGAGCAAGATCCAGCGCGGTTATAATATTCCATGCTCGCTCATTCACTTGGGCCAATAAAATTTCTGGCAAAGTAGCAGTGAACTCTAATCTGCACTTTCATTAAGTGTAGTGGTGCGAGAAAAGTGGTCTGTCATTCGTTTAGATAAAAACCATACATTTAGCAAATACCAATGCATATACCTAGGTACATACTAAAAGGAAGTAAATCATGTATAAAACATCTTATTATCGATCATCCACCTTTGTTTCACAGCACTCCATTTGTTCGAATCTCAGCAAAAAGGAAAAAGTGCCAACTTTTTCTCTGGATTCAGAGGATTTCAGGCTGCTCTAAAAATCAGCAGATATTATGCAGATGAAGTTGTATTGGTGTAGTAAGTACATGAATGACGTATCATAAAACCACATCAACGACATGCACCAACTAAGCTATAAAAAGTATTTCTTTTGATTTAAACAGGAACCTCTCAGACTGTGTCGTGCCCCTCCAACCCACTTTGCAGTGGGCTGGAACGGTCCTCGTGGACCTAGACTCGTGCGACGCACAAGTCAAGTCCGCCTCACGCTCAGAGGACGACACTATTCCTCCTCATCGAGGTTTGTTCCTTCGCCAAATTGGCTAAGGGTGAGATGCATACATACTAAAGAAATGATCCTTTGAAGTATGATCTCGAATATATTGGTCCAATGACATAATGCCTACATGGCCTACTCTGCCAAACCCACATCGGCTTGCATCTATTCACACATTTACCTGGTTAAATTTGTAGTACTTTATTGTTTTTATTGTATTAACATTAGAATTAAATATCTCCAAGAAATAATGTGCATAGAAATATGGATTTAAATATGATGGATATGCTTACAAACAATTAAATAGTTGAGACTTATTTATTCCTAGATGATAGGAAACTGTGTGGATTAAAGCTGGCGCGGTAAATGGGACGAGGTGTGTGTGTTCTGTGACAAATGCTATCCATGCATGCCTCCACTTTACACGCAAAAGGCGGTATCTCGAATCTCGTGTTCTCTTCCCAAATCAACTCACTCATACTCGTACCTCTTCTTATGCTTAGTGTTGAGCTAGCTCTGCTAGCAAAAGCTCTCTGACTTGCTATCTTTTGATGGTGCTCATGTATGGTTTGCTATATGTATGTACTTTATAATCCTATTCAAAATGTTTCAGTTCTTATTGGTAGACCTGGAGTTAAAGCAGTATGCTTCAGAATTATAGTAGTCAGTATCCGTTTTGGTCTACAATTTTAAGCAGACAAAACAGTACTTTGATAATTAGAAAAAGAGGATAGTGAATCAGTGAGGTCATAGGTCATGTATACTTAAATCGCATCACATCCTTTCAAGTCAATTTGCGCTTTAATTACCATCCATCATGATTATGTCCATTTCCCTAATGCAACGATCAAGTCATGTTATTATCGTTAAATGTACAGAAATCTACTTTCTTACAACGTGTTCGTTTATGCTGTACCGGAGCGATTTTTGGCGGAAGACTGGTGTGAAAATGAAAAGTGGTATGTGGGTAGGCCTGTGGCCGACCACAAGTCAGAAAATTTTCTCATTGGACAGGTAAAGTAAAAATCTCCGACGGCATCGGCAGCTCTAATTTGATTTGTATATCCATCCATTAAATTTTCCCAGTTTTTATACTGATGTAGAACGGCATCCATTTCTAGTTCAGAAAACTCATCCAAGATGTGGCGCATGATAGATAAGACGCATTCAATTTATATGACAAGTTCATATTATCTATTAGATATACAAAAAATTAAATCTGCACTGTACTGAAGCATTATTTTTCTCCGCAAAATGATCGTTATGCTCCTTTTTTATATTAATGACGTATGTGATATCATATCACTGATATGTCAATCCCATCCTCTTTGAGCTGCTGAGATGAAAATTACGGTTGAAGCGGCGCAATTTTAACATTTAAATAAGAATACCGGCAATGAATGAGTTACTTTAATGACTCATTAAAACGGAATTGAAAATTGAAATTAGGTATACAAAGGAAATTGAAAAATTAAAATTCATTTATGGAACATTATCAACTGACTTTTACTAAAGTTTATTAGAAGTATCTAGTTTTGCCACAATGAATTATCCACATCCAGCCAAATTTTATTATTGGTGGAACTGTGGTCAACTTTCCATATCAATCTTATCCGATACAAGTCTTCATTCGAGTTCCTTCCTTCAATAATCCTCTACACTAGGAATGCAGTCTCGTTTTCCTTGTACATCTCTCGGTTAACTTCTTTAACCGAACGGCACCCGAAAAGATGTAGTCCTCTCTGTAAAACATACAAAATAGTGAAATCAGTATGTAATTTAATTATGATTATTTCTTATTTATAGCTACCTAAGTATATAGAGTAATAGTGCGTAGTTTGGATGAAAGGGTCTTAGCAGATAAAGAAACTACCTAAATAACGTGACCACTGGGGAACAAAAGGCAGATTCCTTCCGTAATAAACGTCATTGTCATTGTCCCGATTCACTATTACTTTTTCGCATAAGAACTCCGGTTCATAGTCGTGGTAAATTTCATCGTTCCTTGTCACATTTGCAAATGTAATCTCGGGTGCAAAATCATCGTCTTCCATAGAAGATGAATAGCGGTTGTCTTCCCAAAGAACTTGGATGCCATCAAGAAGAATCTTCACTTTCCATTTTATGAGTATCTTCTTGTTCAATGGAATGTTGCGGTGGACTTGGGTGCAGTTCAAATGCGACATCAAGTCCTATGTCACCAGGGCCAAGATCCTAGAAAACGTAAAATGTCAGTTGCATTATGATAAAAAATAATTTAAAAATATACCAAAGTACATGTGCATGAAGGTCAGTACATACCGGTAATTCATCCTCAGCAAAAATTTCGTCCATTCCTAATTGAGCAGCTAGCGCAAGCACTTCCGCATCAGGCAACGAATTGACCGATTGACCATAATTGTCCAGAACTTCTAAATAGCGTACGACAACACCTGCCGGGTCTCTTCCGAAATAGTCATCCTGTTGAGCTGCTCCTGTGGAGACTGTTGTGGCTCGTCTCCTGACATGGCGGCTGAATATTGGAAATCGACCGTTATAATCTGAAATAAAGTAAAATATGCTGTTATTTAATCCAACTGAAAGAAACATATTAAAAATTGCATGGTAAATGCATGATAAATTGAAGCTACAAGTTTCTACCTACCTTTTCTAGACTTTAAATTTCCAAATTAGTCGAACCTCTTGATAACCTTTAGGAATTTTTTGCTCAATTTCCCAACACAGATTTGGTAGTCTGTCAGGAGTGAATATTGCAATTCTATTCGACGGTTAAATCCTGGAAATAAACTGAAAGATAAATCATTTAATCCACAACCAAGTTGGCCGATGATTACTGCAAAAAAGCAACAGCAGAAAATTGCTAAAAATTAAACATGAAACAAAAATTACAAATTTCCGCTTTCCGTTTCCTTCAATTTTCAAACGTGTCTGCAACAAAACTCAGGATAACCGTTAGGAATAGCCAAGTGGTTATAGTGAAAATTTCCAAGGTTTATTTGGTAGTTAGTGAAGGCCTTTGAGTTAGAAGTGGGATCTGATCTGTTCCAGAATTACCGGAAACAAGTTTAAATATAGCACTATAACGGTTAATTTAACTAATTGACCGACTTGGAACCGCAGTTTTGCAAAATGGTATGCTAAATGTAATGCCTTTTAAATGTCATTTCGTTTCTGCATTTTTGAATTTTCGCCATATATATGCAAACTCATCTTGTAGTTCTAGTATAAAATTTATGCTAAATAGAAGTATATTATTGTTTTTAAAATGTCGTTGATTTTGGTTTCATGTTAGATTTTTATTAGAATTTTAGCCTTTTCAAAATCTTCGATTGAAGTTAAAATTTAACCCGAAAAGATGTAGTCCTCTCTGTAAACCATACAAAATAGTGAAATTTCGTATAATTTTTATTTTTCAGCTTTTACTGGCGGACAATCTTGGATATTATGCTGGCATTTTGCCTTGTCCAATTATTGAAACCCAAATGATTTGAAAATTATTCACAAATCTTGAGATTCGCAAAACTGACAGTATTATCCTCTATCAAAATTATTGTTCATTATCATCCTGACACCCTCACATTATTACATCTTTTTACATTCCACTTTAGACGACATTCCTAAGACATAGATTTCTGTTTCCTTTCGAAAGATTGATATTCGATTAAATATGTATCTGATATTTGATTGGTAAATGTAAATACGTAGGCAGTAACGATTCTTTTCGTTTCAACACATACAATACATATAGATATATACAAATATAGGACAGTACTTGAATTGAAAAAAAAAACTTTCAACTTTTCGAGAAATTAAAAACATTCATTCAGTCTGTGGATTGTATTAACGAGTGATTGATTTATTTGCAATAAGTACTTTGGTACTACACTCCTTTGGAAGAACAGTCTAAAGTGTAAAAGTCCATTACACGATGCCAGGAATATTATGCCTCATAAGCATTTTCCAAGACTGAACCAGACTCAATTGGATGAATTGGAATATATGTAAGTAATGTGGATTATATTCACAATTGCAATAAATAATCGATTAGTCTCATTCTGGGCAATATGGCATGTAATAATTTATTGTAATAATTTCATGGTAGTATTTCATGTAATTGTCTAATGGCAACTGTATCCACAAAGACCTAAAGCTTCTAAAGGTCAATTTTTTAAATCTCCAAAAAAATTAAGGTATGCTTTGACTTAACGGATGAGTTTATTAAATAAATTACACAAGATGCGACGGTCAAAAAAGCTGAACACTTTGTAGTACTCTCG
The DNA here is from genome assembly GCA_004115045.4 of Sinella curviseta. Classification (NCBI taxonomy): domain Eukaryota; kingdom Metazoa; phylum Arthropoda; class Collembola; order Entomobryomorpha; family Entomobryidae; genus Sinella; species Sinella curviseta. The sequence continues at coordinate 54,319,254 of CM023201.3, forward strand.
GAGCACATAAATATGAATATAATTATATTCTTTCTCACTGGCAATTTATTCGTATGAATTAAGTCTTATTTACATTCATGAGACTGTAGTTAGTAATACCATTGACTTCCAGTATAATTTTGAGATGTATATTTTTCTGCGATTCTATTTTGATGATTTGTGAAGGTATCTAATGCGGAATGCGGATAATAATCATGCTGTCAACCTCAGGAGGAAGCATTGTTGATGTGAGAACTTTGCCGTTATTTAATACAGCTGCCAACCCGTTCCAAGCGAATACGTTGTTTCGGAAATCCAACTTCATTTCTACTGATGTCTTCATCAGAGCCTGAACGACCACCCTCCATTTTATTTACATGGATGAACATAGCCGTTGATGACAAAGATGGTGACCTTATTGAGGCCAATGATCTCCCGGTAAAATTGCTATTCCGAAGATCCATTTGAGCCGATGGTCTGCTGAGAAGTATACTTCCAGCAGGAAAGTTTTGTACAGATTTTTCGTTGAATTTCACCCTGACATTTTGAAGCTTATTTTGCTGATAGGGCCACGGTTTGGCGACCATGTACTTTCTTTTCCAATTTGGAACAGGAGCGTGGTCAAATCCTGGCCAGGCCGTGTGAACATGTTTAAAGGGCGGAACAGTCACCGGTAGATAAGGTTCTCCAGGTTTTCGTCGTGGATCGCCATTTATTATGTTTTGCTGCTGTTTACTTGTAGCCTGTCGGGGATCCACAGAGCCCTTAGATTTCTACACAGGGCATGGAAAAAAAGTCAGAGGAGACATTAGATCAGAGAAAGAGATTGATCATTTGATGGGATTGTGTAATTTCAACCTTTTTCATGCAAAACTTTTTTGAGCTACGGCCCTTCACAGGTCCCGTTGCTTTTCCGGTGATGCAGCAGCAGGATTTTCCAGACTGATCGTTGTTGCAGCAATTGTCACATCCATTATCGTTTTCATCTTGTTTTTGAAGTCGATCCTTAATGGATTCTACGTCAATTTCCACCTTCCTTTTAGCGTCCTCTTCTCTCTGTCTCGTCAAGACAAGCTTGGAAATGTCCGGAGGGGGCCAAGGTAAACTGAGCATAGCGGCGGCCAGTGACGGTCTCATCTTCATTTTTGAGCTAGATTTCTTCGCAACGGTCATTGTGCTATTTTGGAACAAACTGTGTGGGGGCGGTGGCGCTGGTCGTTCCATGTGCGGGAGCACAATCTCCGTTTCGTCATTGGTACTAGCGGTGAGTGACCTCCCGTTCGAAGATGATATTACAGCTTTAGACTTTTTAGTGGATTTCTGCTCCCTTCTTCCTTTGGTCGTTTTACCCATTATCTACAGAACCGCTCCTAGTATTTCCGTGTAGGTGTCTTAAATACTGACGTCTAATTTGTTTTGTGAAATGTCTTATTCTCTAGGTTAAAAAAACCTTTTAAAAACATTGTCATTACTCGACTTAAGATGAAAATTAAATCAACAATTTTTGAAAATAAGATGCAGTCAGTTGTCAATGCCAATTATTGCCAATGGCTGCATAGGAGCAATTAATATCCTTCAGCTTGACATGATATCACAAAAAATCATATTATATCATCAATATCCATTTATGATAATATGTAAAAGGCATTCATTTCATGTTTTGTATTGATTGATTTTTGTAAAGTAATGGAACATGGCAAAAAAAATATGTCAGCGCTTAGAATGAGAATACAAGAGGTTTTATATCTGTAGTGTGCTCAGTGCTGCAACAATGAAGCATTTTTTGATTTTTCTCAACCAATGAATTGCTTGTAATGTCGGCAATAGTTTAAAAGCACCTACATTTATATATTCTTAATTTAACTTGAATGAAAAAGGTAATTGAATAACTATTTCCTCCCACTGTTCCCGGTGTTGCACTTCATTTAAAATCATTCAAAATGGCAATGCCATTTAATCATTACATGTTATAATTTACAACCTAGGTATGTATGTATTAAAATGTACATGTAATACTAAAGGCTATAAAATAGTTCAGCCCCAGCAGTAAACATCTATCAAGAACAAAGTTGATGTTGATGGATGAGTTACAATGTTAATTTTGATCAGCATAATCGTTTAGTTTATACGAATCTTTTATTCTTACAATTAGCCGAATTATACAGTGCCATCCGTATTTGAACTGAATCGTGAATATTCTGGGTCGTCCAGTAAAAAATAATTTCAGTACCACATCATTGTACATTAATACATACATGCACATCCTAAACATGTAATTTGGATTTTGAACATTGCATAATGCATACTTGTTTCCAAGCAAATTGCGCACTAAAATACATACATAGTTTGCTGCCGAAATCCATTGCATGATGAGATAAATAAATCCTGGATTTTTGAAGGTCGACGATGATAATTTGATGATGAAGGACAGCGCTGTGGTGAAGCCGCAAAGTCCAATGACACCGTGCTTCTGGGAACGAAGATGGAATGAAAAGCTGAAATATCGCTGTGGAATCAGCTGGGTATGTGCATCTAAATTAGAAGTTCTAATGCCGCACACATGCTTTGCCATTCTCATTCCACTTTGTTGGAAGCGGTGCAGGTGCATTATATAGGAAATCTACTGTTAGCAACGACTGGGTTTAATATTTAATTAAAAATTCAGCAGTTGAATGTAAACCAGTTATATTGGCACAGGAAATATGCGGTTACCACTAAGCAATTCCGCACGAGTCAACAGGACCGCTGCCATGCGTGGTTCACCACCGTTTCTTGTCATTTTGGGTTTTGTGGGGCTGGTCCTCCTACAATCCTCCACTGTTTCTGCACACAGGATTCTTTTCCTTCTCCCAATTGCCAGCAGGAGTCATGTACACATTTTCGAACCTTTAGCGCGAGCGTTGGCCCAAAGGGGTCATGACATTGTCTCAGTGTCGCCAGTGATATCTGCCGATATGCCTGGAAACGTTCAGCAAATACAGATATTGTCCACGGAAGACATCTTTGGCTCTTCGGGAATATCGAATCCTATTAAAGGGAGGAAAATGGGGCTTGTTGGAGCGATAATGAATGGAACATTTTCTCCTCTTATAGACAAGTGTGGGGAGGTGATTAGATCTGCACAATTTCAGGATTTGCTCACCAAGGATTTTGACCTGGTGATTATCGATATTCTCATGAGTTACTGTGCTGCGGGGGCAATTCCAGTGTTGAAGGCGCCGAGTATTTTGGTGACTTGTTATCCAGCTCCGCCACTTTTGACGAACGACTTTGGAAACAGAGTGCTGCCCAGTTTTGTGGTTGATCCATTTTTGTATCTGCCGCACCACATGAGTTTCCTCCAAAGAGTAGCAAACACTGTATTTGGAATTGTTATGAACGTTTGCAGCCTTTACGGATTCGTCTATCCATCTGAAAAAGTATACCGACAAGCCCTCCCAAATGGCGAAAATTTGCCGGGCATTCACAGCATACAGCGGAATGCGAGCATGATCTTCAGTAATTCCCACTGGGCCCTTACCCACCCAAGGCCACTCCTCCCTGACGTGATAGAAGTGGGAGGAATACATACTCGACCCGCTAAACCCCTTCCAGACGACATTGCCAAGTTTCTCAACGATTCTGGTTCGAATGGCTTCATATTCTTTAGTTTGGGCAGCATCGTTAAAGGAAAGGCAATGCCGGAGGAGTATAGAAAGACATTTCTCAGAGTATTTTCCAAATTAAAACAGAGGGTTCTGTGGAAGTGGGAGGATGATTCCATGGAAGGGCTCACGTCAAAAAACATTATGATTCGCAAATGGCTACCCCAGCAGGATATCCTTGGACATCCAAACATCAAGTTGTTTATGACACATGGAGGGCTTTTAAGTACTCAAGAGGCTGCGTATCATGGCGTTCCGATGTTGGCTCTTCCCATTATGGGTAAGTTGAAAGTGTATAACGTATAGTATATAGCATTGTTATTTACATATGCATGAATTGTAACTACAATTATATCTTTTTCATACTTAAAGGTGACCAAGACTTGAACGCAAGGAGGGCTGAGGCCGCTGGAATTGCAAAATTCTATGAAATTCTTACGATTAACGACGAGTCCCTAGAACAAGCAATTACGGATTTGCTGGACAATCCTGTGTATACGCAGAAAGTTAAAGAAATGTCACGTGTGTTTCGAGATCTCCCACAAACGCCTTTAGAAAATGCTGTGTTTTGGTCAGAGTACGTTATACGACACAATGGTGCTCCACATTTGCGATCCTATGCAAGGGACCTGAACTTTTTTCAGCATTACATTCTCGATGTTACCTTATTTCTAGTGACTGTCACTGTAGCAGTCTTATTTATCCTCAGGGCCTTGTGTAAGCGTTTATGTTGTCGTAGTTGTAATCGTCGGAAAGATAATGCATTAGTTAAAGAAAAGGTTCAGTAGAATAAGTAATTGATATACCATATGCCGGTAATATCTTTAAAACTCACTGCAAATTTATTTAAGAAAAAAAAACAATAAAGGAAACAAAATCACAGACTTATGTTGTAGGTATTATAATAATAATCAGTAAATCTTGTTATTTGCACTTAAAAATATTGTGGGATTTTGGTTAATTTTCTACTCCGTCGTACCCCAACCACCTCCACCAGGACTCACCAGAACAAACAAGTCACCCGCTTCGACATCCAGGCTCGTCTTTCCTCCCATATTAATCCATTCCACTCCACCATTTTTGTTGCCCTGTGGAGAACCCTGTCCCCAGTATCTTCTCACAAGTAAATTTCTCCCTTTGCCCCCACTCTGACCACCCTCCATCCCATAAGGCCTGAACACCCTTCTCTCTGTTAGCACACTTAATTTCATTACCCGTCTGAACAAAATTTCCCTTCGTACCCCATCTCCACCGTTAAATTTCCCTGCTCCGCCAGAACCACTTTCCAAGTGGAACCTATTCAGCAAAACGGGATACCGTATTTCCAGTATTTCGGGGTCCGTTATTCTCGTATTCGTCATGTGTGTATGAACTCCGGATCTGCCATGCCATGTTGGCCCGGCTCCGCTGCCACCAGCAACTGTCTCGTAGTACCCCAAGCTTTCTGTTCCAAATGTAACGTTATTCATGCAGCCCTGTGACGCAGCACAGGCATTGAATGCCCTTAGAATGACATCAACAACACGCTGGCTTGTCAAAACGTTGCCACCGACCACTGCTGCAGTTTCACTGGGACATAGAATGCATCCTTCAGGGATTACAATTTTGATGGGCCTGAGGCAGCCTTGATTCAGCGGGATGTCCCGGCCCACCAAGCACCTCAGACAGTAAATTACCGCACTCAAAGTGATTGCTCTTGGTGCATTGCAATTTCCTAGTACTTGGTATGTTGTTCCAGTAAAGTCAAAAACTGCGTTGCCATGGCTCCCGTCAATCGTCACGCTCAGCCTAATCTCCGTGCCGTCGTCCAGAAAGTCACTGGCATTCAACTGACCTGATTGCTGTTGGAGAGCGACAGACTTGAGCATGTCCCTTACAGCCACCTCCGCGTTCTCTTGAATATAGCGCATGTACGTTTGTACGTAGGGCAGAGAGTATTCTCCGATTAACGTTTGAAGCAGTGTGATTCCCTTTTGATTAGCAGCTACTTGTGCTCTCAGGTCACTGAGGTTGTCACTAAGGTTGCGAGTTCCGCTACTGCCCGGATATTTTGCTGGGAGCATCAACTCGGCGATGAGCTCCTCTTCCATGAACACACCGGCGTTAACTAGCTTAAAACTCTTGAAGACGGCACCTTCCTCATTGATTGATTTCGAATTGGGCGGCATACTTCCAGGAGTTATTCCTCCTATATCAGCGTGATGACCACGGTTTGCAACGAAAAATATGGGCGTTGTTGGGTTTGTCGATCTGTGGCAAAGTATTGTTTGATTTTAATAGGTATGTAGTCTCTTGGCTCTCTGTTGCAAAGGAAATATGTACATAGTAAAAAACTTACTCAAAAACAGGTGTGATCACAGTTAAATCTGGAAGATGACTACCGCCTGCAACTGGATGATTGGTTAGAATTACATCCCCTGGAGATAAGCGAGAGCAAGGTATGGTATTCTTCGCGTCACCAGCACAGCTTGAACACTGGCATGATTCAGCCACTCGAAGCTATAAAAAAGCGTACAATAAATTTCAAACTTAATTAAATATGTTCAACAAAAACCGATAATGGACATGCTTATATTTTGACTAGACGATTAGGAAATTAAAATTCTCTGCAAAACCTATACGTGTTAAACTCAACTCACCTGGTATTGAACTGCTTCCTGCATGGCCCCCAAATGAACAGGGATATGGGGAGCGTTGCTAACCAATCCACCATCAGGACCAAATATTGCACAAGAAAAATCCAATCGTTCTTTGATGTTCGTACTGACACTAGTTCTCTGAAGGATTCTCCCCATTTGCTCGGCAATGCTCATGAATCTGTGAGAAAATACGCTGAGTACTATAGTGTCCAACTGGACGGGGGCAGTACTATTTTCTGTCATTTTCTTGTCCGTAGTCACATAATCCAAACAGACGTCATCTTTGGTCACCGTGGCAACCCATCCGGGTTCCACGACAATGGTACTCAACTCATCCAGAATCAAGCATGGTCCCGGAAATTGACCTTGAACACACTCATAAACGGATGTCGCTTGGGGACCACCATCAAAGTAAACTTGGATGGTATCCAGCGGCAGTGGCTGCTCTCCTGCTACTGGTGGCTTCTCTCTTTCATCTCCCACGGCACCCATTTCGTTGCATCCAACGGCCCTAACTCTCAAGTCATCAATGACAAGATCCCTCTCTAGCTGGAAGCCAAACTGTCTACTGTATTCCAATGTGAATTTTGAACAAAATTCCGATAAGCCGCCGACATCCTCTCGAACCATCAGAGCGCAATCAGTTCCGTTGTACCTGATGTTCAAATACTTCTCATATCTCACATTGGCATAGCTCCCTTCATTCTTCAGTTTACCTCCCAGCTCTTGACAAAGCACCTCAAATCTGCCCAACAAGTAATGTTCCAAATCCTGAAGTACATCTGCCGTCACGTGTCTTCCGACTGGCTCACTTGATTCTATAACAACATCAGCCAAAAAAATGCCCACTGCGCTAAGTATCCCTGCATATCGGGGAACGCTGACCTTCTTAATTCCCAAGCTCTTGGCGATGGCACAAGCGTGTTGACCTCCCGCCCCGCCGAAACAAGCCAGCATGTGATTCCCTGGGTCAAATCCCTTTCCTTGAGTTATATTCCTGATTGGTCTGGCCATGGTCTCATTGGCAACACGAATGAATCCTAAAGCGACCTCCTGAACGCTCAATTCGCTCATACCGTACTGCCCATTGAACTCGTTTATTTCCGTCCTCAGTTTCTCGAATTGTTGTAGAGTTTTTCTAACGTTCAGCTCCGAGTCCTGATTGGGCCCAAATATTTTTGGGAAGCGTGAAGGCACAAGTCTATTGCATATCAAATTTGCGTCCGTGATTGTCAATGATAGTCCACCCAAATCGTAAGCCACAGGACCAGGATTCGCACCAGCGGATTCAGGGCCGACATTGTAGATACCGGATGTAAATGACAGGATACTCCCGCCTCCAGCGGCTACAGTATGAATGTCCAATTGTGCACATTGTAAAGGCACTCCAGCAGTAATGCTTTCAAAGGTGTGCACCAGCTCCCCATCGTATCTGCTCACATCTGTGCTTGTGCCACCCATGTCAAACCCGATCACCGGTACTCCATACTTGTCAAATACGGTTCTGGCGTAGCCAACCACTCCCCCTGCAGGACCTGATAGCACCGCTCGACTTCCACAGAATCTGTTCATGGTGGTCAGACCTCCATCACTTTGCATGAAGAGTACTTGATTAGGTGTTAAGCTCGTGAAGCCGCTTTTGAAGCTTTTCAGATAATCTTTTATCAATGGGGTTGTGTAGCTGTCCACTGTTGTTGTGAATCCTCTAGGAACCATGCGGACCATTTTCATGACCTCACTGGAAGTACTGACATGCTTAAATCCCATGGACAAAGCCAAATCCCTGATTTTCAGCTCGTGCTCATCATAGACCCACGAATGAAGGAGTACCACCGCAAGCGATCGAATTCCATTATCAAGTAATTGTTTCAACTTGGCTTGGACAGTGATCAGGTCGAGTTCTTTGGCAATAAGAATTTTATTCGTCAGTGTGGTTACGCCACGCAGGTTTGTGGTATCCAACTGGCAATCTGGAGATACCAATATGACTCGCTCGGGAACTTCAACTACATCTGTGTAGATTGGGGGAGGCGTTGCGATTGTCTATCGGAAAAACAAGGACAATTGTTTAAGCAAAGGTTTAAACTGAAATTAGGTGTATGTATTTACTAATGTTTTACCCATCTTTGGTTTGTTCTTACCAAGTCAAAAATATTTGGTCTCGCTTGATTCCCAATATGAAGCAAATCTCTGAATCCCTCGGTAATCACCAATCCAGTGGGCTCCCCTTTCCTCTCTAACAACGCATTGGTGGCAACGGTAGTTCCCATCCTAATTGATTCTATCACACTGGAGTCAATCGGCTGAGAAGGAGGGACCTTAATTCCAAGATCCTAAAATATACATTTATTAATTTTACCTCTCATACAATTATTTATAAATCAAATGACAATTAACTACTACCCACTAACCATTTTAATGATCCTTCTAATTCCCTCCGTGGGTGCGTCACTGTAGCACTCATGTTTACTGAGCAGTTTACAGACCCTGGTCTTCCCGGACGGACACTGAGCAAATACGTCGGTGAAGGTGCCACCACGGTCAATGGAGAAACGAAACTTTGACTGTGACATTTTGACTTACAATATATTTTCTAGCAAACTGTGATCGACACAAGAGACTACATTCACGTCTTGTAAAACAAAAAACTCAACAAGTTTAGCCTTTTTATGGGAATTGTTACTTCACGTTAACATACAAAATCACTGGTAAGCTTATCTGTGTGGATCAACCTGCTTTGGTCGACGACAGAATGTTTCTTCACTCCAGTTCAAGCCAATCTGCACAATTATCTGGAATGACCGGTGGTTTTCCTCTTTCCAGCTTCATATTTTTTCCCATGCTCAACTCACAATCTGTGCCTTTGATTGGTGCCGGATTAGTACGCGTCGAACCGGTCCAGTTCCAGTTCAGCAGGAGCTTCACCTAATTACTACTTTTGACTATCACTAGACTACATCGGACCACGCAGCACTGACTGGCAACCGACTAATCTACTTTTAAACCACCTTATCTGCACACGAAATAGTATGCTCACAAAAGTAACATGCATTCATAGTATGAATTTCATACGAAATACCTACATATTTAGTATTACAGCTGTTTCATGAGATACATGCTTCCATGGATGCGCTGGATATTGTATATCCGCTTTGTACGCTCTCAGAAATATTTTCTGTTGTTCCATACACATGCTATATATATTTTTCATTGCAAACTGGATACAGCATTGTCCATAACTTCTTTGTTAGGCTTACTAAAAAGTATCCAGTTTAATCCAGTACTCAAAGTTATTAAGGAATAATTCAAATTATTAATGCAATAAAATTTGTTAAACTGTATTTATAATTTTATTATTTGAGATGCCATCACAAGTTTTCATTTCGCCCCAATATATTATGGATGTGCTCAACCAAGCCTATTCATCTTGATCAGTGCCATAAATCAATGAAAATAAAAAATTTTCGTCAAATAAAAATATTATGCACTTTTTAAAAGTTGACCTTTTTCATCGATTCATTGCCAGATTGAATTAAGCCGTCTTATGTGACGACATGATCATGAAATGAATGACTGATGCTGTCAGTCCTGGGTTGTTTGTGAATATATTCATTAACTTTTTACTGATCATATCTTCACTGGTTTCAAAAATTTAATTAGTTTGTTAAGTTCAGAGTTTTACAACTGGTGTCGAATGTCATTTTGCTGTCATTCCAAAAAAGTGAGCTATAATATCATCATAATTTAAACTGAATATTCTTTCAGTATGTTTTCACAATTTTCATTTCATTGATTTTGTGAACGCGTGGGATATTGTACATTTAGTCTTCATCACGTACATCACATCCGTTTCGAAGATTTGATTTGAGATGTGATCCTAGTGTTTGCATTTAAACTTTAATTTAAATAAAAGCTTCATAAATGTAAACCAAAACCAGTTGTTGAATGAATGAAAAAATACATTTATGTATTTATCCGGAACGTTTTGTCAAATATTTCAGGACTAAGAATTCTGTTGCTGTGGTATAATAGTACTCCAAAAGGGTGACTCACTGGTAAAGTTTCGTGACCTCAGATCATCAGGTAAGGGGTTGAGAGGTCAAAGGGTGTCGAAAAGGTGCTTTAGAAAATTGCCCCATTCATCTCCGGTAAATTTCGTTGACCTTGCCTCTAGGACTTGGAGCAATGTGAGAAATTTAAGTTTATAAGCTGAGGAAATCTAAAACAACTTCAACCTAGATCATCTTCTTCTGATTACGATGCAAAAAAGTTTGCCCCTTTATCTTTAAAATTGTAGATTGTACATGCAATTTTCTAAAGCAACTTTTCGACACCCTTTTGGCCTCTCAACCCCTTACCTGATGATCTGAGGTCACGAAACTTTACCAGTGAGTCACCCTTTTGGAGTACTATTATACCACAGCAACAGAATTCTTAGTCCTGAAATATTTGACAAAACGTTCCGGAATTCAAAAGAGTTGCTGATATAGAGAAATATTGGTTTACCATGTGAAACCAAGAAGTGTTTAGAGCTTTTGGAATGCCTACCTAAATGTACGACTTAGGTACATTACCTATATACATAGGTACATAGGTGATAATAACTTGCTTGCCATTATGTTTGACTGGTGACCTCATGATGGTAAGATGTTATTCAATAGATAAGTAAAAAAGAGGAAATTGAAGTTTACAATTTGACATTACCCAAAAATATTTGAAATTTTCAGTTGCAGTTAAGATGTGACCTATTACTTAAAAATTCCGTTGATCGTGTATAAGGATGACCTAGGCGCTTCGAATGATTTTTCAATTATCTAGAATTTCGAAAATGTAACGGGAACTAAAGTTTACAGACTGAAAGGGTATCCCGATAAAGTAGAACAGGCGTTACTTAACAAAAGTAAATGCTCGTTCCAATGATAATCCTATTTCGGGCAGCTAAGCTGTAGCTGATTATGAGTGTAATACTCGAAACCGTTAATACCTAAATAGCAAAACAATAATTGATGCAACGGCTATGGGAATTTTCTTGTAAAATGCCCCCGTTGACCTCAATATTTGGGGGTACTTATTACTCACTACCAATCTTGAAATGTGTTTGTCGTCATGAGATTCTTATATCGTGATAAAGTAACATCTTTATCGTCACTTCGCTATTAGTAAAAGAAATAGAACACTCTTTTGGCACATGTACAATAATATAATATTATTGTTCTGTAGCTTAAATTCAATAATGCTCACTTGTACATTTAGGTATTTTGTTCTGAAGAATCAGCATTGAATTTCACTTGTCCCTGTCCGTCTGATCTACATTCCTGAACGAAATTCTTCGAAAAGACTCTGTACAGGCATTTCCAAGTGTTCTCAAAGGAACAAGGCATTTCTGTCGTCCATGGAAATGAATATTTTATGTAGAGAAGGGGAATTGAAAATTGTAGGTATGATGTTTTGTAGTGCTTTCATTAGAGAACTTCAAAATAGGGTCACATATAGTGTTTCCATGTCGTTCTACAATAAATCCATAGTCTGGCCTTGCTCGTGCTGAAGGTACGTTTGGCAGCACAAATATTATCTAAATGAATTTATTAGAATACTCATATCAGTACTGCAAAATGATCGCGACGCTTTTTTGATAGCTTAGTAGACCTAGTTTGCAGAAACACTTCGGATGATATTATTTTACATGCTGTTGACTTCCTTTATTTTTGCTTTTCACCATTGTATGTATAACGTCAGATGTGCCAGCCAGGCAGATATATATCGCCCATTTTATAAAAGCAAAAGTAAAAAGTACTCGGTACATGCCAGAAAAATACGCTTTTGATTATTTGAGATGCATTGATTGAGTACTATCAGTCAGATATTCTTCAAAAAAGATTTACCTTCATTACGAATAATGAAACTACCCTCTATATTACTTTGAATGAACTCTTATTTCTTCCATTGAATATCACGAAGGAACAACGCCTTGATTCACGACAAGATATGATTTGGTGATATGCCGAAGCTGATGACTTCTGTAAGAGTGACACGTATTCTTTACAACACGCATATTAAAATACCTCACAATTTTGGCTAAAATTAGGATGTATAGCTGGGAAAATATTAAGCGAATGCTCGCAGGAAAATATTACATTGTTTCAAAGTTCCATCTCTATCTGCCATGTTGCTTGCGTGTACAGACAAGGTTGTTCAGAGGGAGTAGTAGAGTGTTGAATAATATGAATTTTTGAAAGTAATAATAATTTGTCATAATATGATGTACCAATGAAAGACATGTGGGCATATTCAATTTATAAAGTTCATATTCATTATACACCAGTACAGTACTGGCAGTACTACTACTAGGCCGACCTGTACATGAGAATAGTGGGATTTTTTCCAGCGAGAGCGAATTGTGTAAGCCACATGGAGAAAGCAAAAAGTCGGATGAATGTAATAGACACGGTCAGGTTGTCAGTCAGGTTGTGAGTGTTTAACCAACACTCTTTCACCGTTGAATTTACTATTGGTATGTATGTACATTGTTGTAGGTATATGCACACTACATGGCATATTAAGTAAGAATTGGAAAGCAAAGTAATGCTCTTCTCGACAATAGACTGCTAGCGAGAATGTATTCGTAATAAAATAATATATACCTACTTTTAAATTGTAAAAAGCTACTCCAGTTTAAAAGACTTGAGGAAAATGGCTGATGACGTATATCCAGGTTGCTGCGCTGCTATAAATACCACTTTTACAGTATAAAACCAGGATAAAGCTGAAATATCTGGAAAGAAGTGGACGAAACTACTATGAATGTGTACAAGAGGTAAATAAATGCACAGAGGAAACGTCTTGAAGATTTTTGTCAACCTATTCTTCTGTATGTCTCTTTCCCCGTTCCATTTGCATTAGAGATCCCTCACACTTTCTAGATGACTGCATATGAAAATTACACAAGATGCTTACATGGTAGAGATGGGCCTTATTGTTACTTTCACAACAAAGATGCTTTAAGTTCTACTCAATGTCAAATTCACATTTTCTTCTGACAAGCTCGTCATGCTAAACGTACATTCAAGTGCATATACTTGTTCTGTAGTATAATGATATTGTAAATGTAACCCGTAAAGGAGAAATATGACGCATACAGAAAAGCGACAACAAATTACATTGTATTATGATGAGGGTACATACTACAACGCAATAATACCATGTACAACATAGTTAATATGAATATATAAATATACACCCATTTTACCCAATTACATATTATGTATATCCGAATCCAAATAAACTGGATGTGCAGGATAAAAAGTAGCGCTAGAGGATTATAAAGAAAGAGATGAAAAGTTTAATGGAGGATCCACTCAATTCATCCTTGGACTTTGAACATTTCGTTTCATGACCAACGTTACCTGCTGCGTATTTTGGATAAACCCATCAAAGCGTTGGGACCAGTGGTAGAGGGGGATTTGCCCCAACTTTCTCATGGGAGTTCTTATCAAATGATAATCGTTTCTGGACCTTGTGTCCCTTTATACCAAGTTTGAGTAAAATGTCTGCACAGTGATTTGATGATGAATATATTTGAGGGAAAATGGCCCCCCATTTTACACCCACCTGGGGATCTATCTTGACCTTGATCTTACGCTTCCAAGCAAATCAAAGTACTATACATACTTTGGTTATTTAAATGCCCCTATGCAAGATTCCTGCCTTTTCAAGCGTTTTTTGAGGTAGCCATATTTTTGAGGGACAGAAGCGATCTCAAATTCTGAACTTTGCTGCATACAAGACTTGAGCGAAGATTTTGTTCACTCTAAGTTGCAAAACTGTAATTTCGGTTTACTCGCGCTTCACGACGTGAAATTCACGTATTTACTAAAATATATTATATGTAACAAAAACACTATATATATTATATGTAGTGGTGTATGGGCTTTGACTGGAAATTTCGAATTGTGTAGGTTAATAGACGGGGTTGCAGATCAAGGTCAATAAGAGTTTGTTTTGCCACACGAATGTGACTGGTGGTAATGGAAGAAGTAGTCTCGAAAGGACTTAACAACTGAAAAGAGAAACCAGAAACAAAGAGGATTCGATAGAACTCTTAATACCATACAATTTCTGTCTGGGAATACACATTCGTCATTAGTAGGCTCTTCATCTACACCACTTCGTCTTTTGACGTTTGTACTTCAAAAAGTTCAAGTGGGAATTTAACGTTCTCGTTTTATGTTTGCCTTCGTTCTATCATTCTCATTAGCCAGATCAGACATGCCCGTTTCTTAACAAAGAGACGAGAAAGATACTGGCAATATAACATGGGGGTCTACGAATTAATAAATATGTAATTTATATGCAAGTTTTTTTTTCCTTTATGCAACTGTTTACCAGTCCATACAAAAGTGCTGCGTGGTACTCTCTCTGGAGTAATCTGTCGGATCTTATTTAATAAATGACTACGCACGACAGCACAATAATAATAAATACTTTTTTCTCTTTGTCGAAATAGTAAGTTACATCACCTCCACAAGCATTATTCAGGTTTCTTCATATTATTCATAAAGCACAAAGAGACAAATAAATTTTTTTTGCCGCTATGAATCCTGATACAAATATTTTCTTGCATAACTTCATCATGATGGCAACGTGGAAGAAAAAGTGTAGAAATCATTACCTTCAACGGACGTTTGTACGACTTACGTAACAAATGAGAATACTATAGTTCAAAATGAGCTTATATACCTAGACTTTTATATCAGACTCAGCGACCTTTCACTTGGATTCTTTATATTTATGTGCCAATCTCTTGAACTGATGAAGCCGTATTTCTTTCAAAGAAAAATTTAGAATTCTTGAGAAATGTTAAGCTTACTTAGCACGAATGGACTTCTTCCGCAAACATTGCATAATTTTTAAAGGAATAAATGAGGACCCAAATGTTCTGAGATTATTGGCTTATCTCACATCCTTATCTCTGTCTAATAAAGCTTGCCAGGCCTAGAAATCTATACATTTCAGTGGTAAAACTGTATTTTGAGATATGTACAGTTTTGTAGGAGAGGCATCGTTATCTCGTTCAGAAAAGGGTAAAATCTATTACATTGAGTCTTGGGTTTTTCACCTTTTACTTGGAATCAGCAGAGCACACAAACTTGTTTGATGTCTACTTTCCGGTGAAAGTGGATATCTGCTGTTTACCTACTTCCTTGAAAACATGTACCAATGGAACAAAACGTCAATTTATATAAATTGGATAGAGGCCGTTGAGATGAATAGCAAAGAAATTATCAAACATGCATGCAATTTAGATTGAATAGTAAAATTTGTAAAACTCAGCATGATGGCCATGATTTTTTTTTGCAAACGATTGATGTGAAACCGCATTATTTACACAAAGTTACTCCAAGAATAATTGAAGTACGAGATCTATTTGTAAATATTTATTTATACTTTTATTTTCATCGCAAAAATGTGTTACTGGATAAAAAAAAATAAAAATTGGTACAGGCGCATTCACTAGTATGAGAATGCGAAGCACTACTGCAGTGACTTCTCAAGGTGGACGATTGAGTTAAATGTTGGTTGGGGGAGGACAGGTTTCTCATTTCCACATTATTGCGACAAAGGGAAGGTGATCTGCTCCACTGACCACTGCTACGAAGAGTCATAGTGAAAGTTGTCCTGTCCAATGTAACTGTATTCAGAGTTTGTTGCATGCTGACATGATTATTTCCGTCACACGTTCTTCGTCTCCAGCTAAAGCTGGAGGATGATGTATGTCCACAGCGGCAGTACGAAGATGAAAAGAAGGATTTTAGGGTTTCTCTAAATTTTTTGTTGAGAAAAGCATAGAGAATGGGATTCATGCAACTGTTGGAAGATCCAAGGAGTTGAGCAAGCGGGATGACAATTTCAATCAGGTCCATCTCCCAAGTGTTGTGAGCCGGTAGACCAAAAAACTTCAATCTTGTCATGACAACGTAGAGAGGGAGCCAACTTAGGAAAAATGCGAGTGTTAAACAGGTAAGCATTTTAAGGACACGAAGCTTTGTTGTCCTGTGCATCTGATCAATGTGGAGGGCGGTGGTGGATGCGGAGGTGGAGGAGTGGTTTTGAGGAATTCGACGAGACGAGACACTTCTCCAAATGATTGTGTTGAATATTATAATGAGGTTGAGAGGTAAGCAGTAGCACATGAGAAGGTGGACAAAGAAAAAGTAAACTTGACCGTGGGCGACATTAGACCAGTTTTCATGGCAATATGGCAGCTGTCCCGTCTCTTGGGAGTACACAATTTGGAACACGTACCACCAAGGGAGGGTGACGAAAACGGCGGCCAGCCAAATGATGGCGATGAAAAAGAACGCCTGGGGCTTAGAGAGACCTCGGGGAATGTCCATGGGTCGATAAATGGCCCGACACCTGTAAACATTTTATGTCAAACTTTAAAATTGAACGTTATTTCTTTGAAAGATCAAGATTTTTTCTACTCCTACCTATCCACAGAAACGGCAACCAATGAATAAACGGAAGAGAAAATGGAGACTCCCTGAACGTATGCCACCGAACTGCACATGAAGTCACCGAGAATCCAAGCTATATAAAAACAAAAATGAATGAATTTGGGGGTATTTGCCTTTAAAAAATAATAACTTAAAGTGGGTATTTGCTCGTACGAATGAATATATTAGCCAGAAGTGTGGCCGGTACGCAAAATATAATCACAAACAAATCGGCCACGGCCAAGTTCATGATAAACATGTTTGTCACTGTCCTCATTCTCGGCTTCCACAACACTGCAAAAATTACAAGTGAGTTCCCAACGAGCCCACAAACGAAAATGAGGAAATATACTAAACACAGGAAAACTGTCAACTTTGCTGAATGACGAAAGCAACTGTAATCCACGAGCAAGGTCCAAATGGAATTAGTACCGTTAAAAGACCGGAAACTACACATTTCCGATGTCAACGTGTGAGAATCAAATAAAGTCGAGTTCACGTCACTGCCAGTGTCACTACTACTACTATTTGGGGAATATAAGACAATTTCTTCTCCAGCCCACATTTTTGCGATGGTCAAAAGAAAAAACAAATGTGCAATGAAGGTAGGAATACTTTTGTGAGCACAAGATGCACGACGGAACGTGGTGCGATGAGTGAAAGGAGACTGCTTTCTCGCTGTCCCTGTGAAGAGATGAAAAGCTGTGCAGAAACTGACTGAGGAGAAAGCAGACTATTTAGAGGAAGTACACTTTTTGCCAAGAAATATTAACTGAGCAAAGTGGAAAAGCTATGCCGGTGGATCTTTCCATTTTCCTATATGTATATTTTCAGCTCTCGCAAAATCTAAATACCTATCTGTACAATGGCATTACAAGACTAACGCTTCTCCACTTTCCCCATACCGTCAGCTTCACTCATAGTCACACAATCACACGCTTACCCGAACATGCACAGAAAGATTCAGGGAGATTGTCAACTCGGAGACAGGAAATGGTAGTTAGCTAGAGAGACAGCGAGAGAGAGGGTTAGGTTGAAAGAGAAAGCTGTCACGGGAAGGGGCAATTAGAAAATATTTGTTGCAAAAAGTATTTAGATGAAAATCATTCATGCGTTGTAGCATCCATTGAATAAGAAATTAATTGAAATGGAGAATACATAAGGTTTACACTAAATATCAGTCTAATGAAAAGTATGATGAAAGTTGGCCTTTTCAGAAATGTAATAAAATATGAACTCTAAACTTGCAATAAAAATAGACTTTACTATTTATTTATATTCGTTAGAATGAAAATAGGTATGTATGTACAATTTAGGATATATTGTACATAATGCTCAGGTACCTAACTTCGGGAATAACTGATCTAATGATCTTAACTGAATGTTTTTCCGAGCACCCTGTTTAATAAGACTTTGTTAGAGAAATGGTTTTTCAAACCAAATTGAAAAAAGAGTATGGACAAAATTGCTTCTTCTGTGAATCATTACTACCAAACCAAACAGGTAGTTATACTGTTACCGGAATATTATATAAATAAGCTCGTTAGAGCATCTCCTACTCTTTAGCCTGTAGTGTCAATCGTGTTTACGAAAGGCCGATTTCATTTTAATAAAAGTCAGTAGGTGGATTGAATCATGCAAAATGCAGAATACGAAACCGGAAACCGCCTACACGAAAGTAGAATCTACGATGCTAGGAAAGCAACGAGCGCAGAAAACACACTTTACTTCTTTTCTTCCATGAAAAAGCAATTTACCAAAAAATTAATGATGTTCAGCCAGTTTTTGACTGCGTAGTGATTCATTACTTTCTCCGTACTAACAGGTTACTTTCTCCGTATGAAAGTCAACAGGTGACTTTGTAGCGGAAAATAAATTGCTTTGATTATAAAATTCTGTGCAGACAAAATTTACGAGGGTGAAAATATTGCTCTCCAGTCAGCTCGTTAAACGCTATAACTAAACGCTTTACCAACAGTATGAGAAAAAACATTTTTTCCCTATCAGAAGGTTCTCTTGAGAAGCCATGAGAGAAGTTGACAAAATTGTACCTTAAAAGTATATTTTTCATAGAAATTTTTTCATTAATTTGTGTTGTAAACTGGAATCTGGTTCGTATTAATGCTCATGTGAATCCTGCTAAAAAGATTCAGATAACATGGATAACAGGACTAGTCATAGTTCATAGTCTAGACAACATGAAACAAATATGTTTCGTTGTCGCTTTACACATATCTCTTACACCAGAAATATCGCTTTCCGTTCTTGATGAATGAACAGTAGTTAAATAATCTCAGATGGACAAATCTGATGATCAAGGGAACGTCCTAGGACATTTGTAATATAATCGGGATTCCTGATTAAAGAAACTTGAACCTGAGTTGATGAAATTTTCAGTTTCCCTTTTGAATACGGGGAAAGTAGAAGCAGTGTGCGTAACTACGTGTTGATACACACATCCTAGCAAATAAAGCCAGATTTTGAAGGCACAGTTTTCGGTGCAATTACATTTACTAAATACATGGGTAGATCAATTAATTTTTAAAATGTTGACAAGCTCGTTGCATTTATTCATAAAAATAGTAATGTTGTTATCTATTTAGATAATAAGAATAATCCAGTCCTAAAATTTAAATTCAATGTTCAAAGATGAAGCACACAGATTTCAATAGAAACAGGACAACAAGATTTCAAAGAGCTCAATCATATAACATTGATATTATAAAAAGAGTTATACATATCATATTATGGCCATCGTAAGCCTTTCCACTCTAAAATTCATGAACAAAATGCTTCATCCTAAACCTTGAGGCCTAAATGCTGGAAATTCCAGCCTGGATTGTGATGAAGAACAAGTGGAGAGAACTGCAGAAGCATTCTTCCTCGCTACGGATGCAGAACAGAATGGAGTGGTACACGATCAAACGAAATGCGAAACAGAAAGTAAAATCCTTCAGGCTAGATGAAAAAAAATCATTTCAGCAACGTGTGTAAAAGTGGTAATCTCGGTCGCATGCATGAGACATCAGCAACAGTTTATGTTGGCTAATAAGCAACCCGCATAGCACAACCAAGTCCATGCATGTTGCATTTGCATGTCACGATTCGATTCATGATAAGCCAGGGTCTTAAGGGTCATATGAGAAACATTATGAAAAAAACGTGGGGTTATCATGCCATATCCACTAATATAATATAATTATTACCAATTAAGTGCTTCTTTCAACATCATATTATATTCGAGTTAGTCAATCCCTCAATAAGCCAACTCAATGAATTGAGAATGAATGAGGTGTACAAAAGGATTAAGAACAGGAGAGAACTCTAATTTAATGAGCATGATAACACTTTACAACAGCAACTTTTCATACAACGCAAATTTACAGCAACAATTATTTGATTTAAGTCGATATTTCATAATAACACATATTTGTTGTACTGGATTTACAAAATGTGAATTGCTCCCTGTCCATCCAAAACAGCTATGACCCCGTTCTGCATCAACGTCAAGTTGACAGGAAACTGTAGAGGGCCTGTTCCGATGGAACGTACCATGCTAACAAATTGACCATCACTACTGAAATGACAAATACAATTTCTCTTTGAGTCAGCCACCAAAATGCATCCGATTTCGTCCACGACAATGCCCTGGGGTCGAATCAATTTCCCTTCCAGCATAAGTCCTCGCGGGGTGTTAAAGTCGATCGGAACTTGGATCACGTTCTGAGCATTGAAGTCGGACACGTAAATAAACTGGCCATCCGGGTCAAAAGCGACACCGCGAGGATAACTAAAGTTGTGCTTGCGCTGGAACGGAAACTCATCATAAACAGAAAGCTTCTCAAGAAAGTTACCCGAACCGTCGAATAACTGAATCCGCTTGTTTCTCGAGTCAGAAACCACAATCCGTGTTCCAGTATGATTCACGTCAATGTCCCATGGATAGTAAAACATCCCTGTTGTATAAACGTTAAATGCTTAGAATTTTAACTTTACTTTTTATATATTTTTCTAACACATTTTCGCACATTAAAAAATCTTTCAATTACCATTTCCGTGGCCATATGTACCAAATGAGGAAATATACTCGCCGTCCATGGTAAAGAAACATACTCGATGATGGTCCTTGTCACAGACGATAACTCGGCGATTGTACTCATCACAGCATATCCCAGCCGGTCTCATCACTTGGGTTTCTGTCAGGTTCTGATTAAAATGGAATAAGATCGTTCCATTGGAGTCCATGCAGCTAACTCGATTAGCGAGACGCTCAGTAAAGTAAATCTACCGAACAGAAAAACACGAAAAATTTACTAGAATATGTCTGATTGTAAATATAAAATACTTCTTTTCTACTTTTCAATCAATTTTACGTACCCTGTTAGTTTTCTTGTCACAAGCCAGTCCCCATGCCTTTGGAGTTGATATCACGGTATCCCCACAAGGAACATTCTCATAAGTCTGGAACTCCAACCGAATGGTGGTTCCAGGTGTCCTCCTACTCTCCCTGTAGTAATTTCTACTGACGAGAATATCCGCTGTGTCATTCGCAACACCAAAGTTTGAATGAATATGTAGTCCTAGTGGAAGAACCAGTCGAACTCGTAAACCGTACAGTCCAACTTCCTCTGATGCTTTGAAGTTTCCCAGAAATGTTTCTATAGCAGAAACACGACCCTCGTTGTTGTTCATGGAACTCTCCTTTTTGATTTTGCACCGAAGCTGTTGGCCGGATGGAGTCACTGCGACTGCTTCAAACATGTGTCGAGTCACTCTACAGTATGGGGGCAAATTGAATACCTGAACGGAAAAGTGAACGAATATGCTGGTAAAGTTTACAGCTTTCAGGGGAACAACGAAAATCGCAGGTTTTGCCGGGATTCCAGTGGGGTCAAGGCAAATAGTAGGACTGTTAGCCACGGATGCTGCAGAGGAAAATGGGTGGCAGCAAGCTTTCCAATGTTCCAGAGTTTGTGATAAACTCATTTGCTGGGATCGACTGGGATGCCATCTCTTCTCGGGAAACTTCCGGAATCCAATGAGGATTAGGCTGCTGCATCAAATTCTGATATTGCACTCTAGGTGTGTCCGAAAATTCGACAGGATGAAGCCGCTCCATAACAAAAGAATCAAACGAAAGTTCGTGAGAGTTCTCTGGACTATCAGTCCATTTACTTATTCCTGAAGACCCGCTGCCACGTGACAGGGACATATCTGGACTACAGTTTCCAAGAAAGGTGCCATTGTGGTTGTTCATTCCCTCGCTGTCCCCCTAACAAATAAATAAGTATACTTCCAAAATTATTGTTTTCTTAAAGTTAGATGAATTTCATAATATTGTGTTTTAAAATCTCACCGAAAATAGCTTCGCTGCGAAATCGGTACTTTGAGCGTCCATCTCATTTTCAGTACTCATGAATTGATCCAAGGGAATGTCAACGGAAGCCAACGCAAATCTGACCGGTGATCTCGAAAGTGAGGGGTTGTTTAAGGATATCCCACTTGAATTTGGGTAAGACACTCCTCCCCCACCAGCTCCGTCAGTATCCTCAATTTTCAAATCCATCAAACCTGAAATTACATCAATTTTATGAAGTTTAGTTTTCGACACAAGAGAAATGGTGGGAGGGGGGCGTCGTGACATTATACTGGATTGTCGGTTAGGTCGGCAACTGTTACCCCTGTTACGCTGCTCAATGTAATCCTGATTAGAAGTGTCTTCGTCGCTAATTGCTTCCTCTTCAGAGTTTGACGATGAATCATTCGTAGCTTCTTCAGTTGACTTTCCAAACGACATCACTACTCTCTACCTTGACGGTATTTTGGAACGAGTGAATGAACGAGCTCGATAATTTTTTATTAACTAAAGTACTTTCTCTCTTCCAATCACGCGTCACTGAAGAATTTATGGCACTTTTCAACCTACACCTATTGACTTTTAACTTAAACTATTTCTTGTTCCACAAATATTGAAGTTTTATTGTTCATCGTGTATTATTTCTTCAATCCTTAAAACAGACAACGGCAATGACAAAGGACAAAACATGACTAATATATTAAGTAATGAATTTGTAAATGAAGCTAATGTAATATCCAGTATAACTGTCCCTTCGTCCCTATTTCCTGCCGATTCATTGGAATTAACAAATTTTTAATATTATTAATTGCAATGCAAAGTTATGTGTTTAATTAAAATCCAGATTTACATATTGAAATGCACCATCCAACTCCTAAGTACTTCATAGGTAAGTGGGTAAATATATTTAAAGTAAATTCATTACAAAATTACAAGTAACAAAAGGTATAAAAATGGAATTATGTAAATACGTAAAATCATTTCCTAATTCGTCGTTAGTTATTTGACTAATCATATATATACAGTTCCTCTACTGGAAGTAGATTGATAGAAATGAACATGGTGACGAAAAGTGAACCCATAAGAATAAGATTCGGCCTTTGCATAAGAAACGGCTCTAGTCTAATTCCTCTCGAGGCAACGTATTTGCGAAGTTCGTAAGTGGATATGGCGAGAAATAAGAGATCACTGGACATGAACAGTAAATCTCGCAGCACCTGCAAGGCAAGAAAATGTTTTAAATTTTTGTGTCCTTAATAGAGTTTATCAGTTAATTAGCAACTGAATATTATGATGCTGATTACTTGATTGAGGTCGCCTCTCACAAAGAGCACGTTTAGAAAAAACTGGTCAAATCCTCCTACGCAAACATGAAAAATGGCGACACAGCTAATAATGAGCATGTATGAAGGTTGGATCTCAATGGAGCGGTCAAGGGATAACACGACAAGCATGTAAGAGACTCCCTCGGTGAGAGTGAAGAATACTTGATGATTCCATAGCAGGTAATAGTCATCATTCCAAAAGTTCCAGTGAGTCCACCAAGCGTAGTATTGACTGTGAATGGAGCCCAGGAACAGGACGAGCATGGTCCATCGAACCTGCCTCTTGAACACCAGCGAAAGAAAGTGCCTGAATACCTCGTACAAGAAAATAACGAAGAGCACGGTGAAAGTCCACATTTTCAAGGTGTTGGCGTTGCTGTTGAAGTATACGTGCTTGTAACCCACCTTCTCCCCATCTTCATAAGGTCCTATCAAAGTAATCATACATGTAAATAAATGCACCGTACTAATGGCGAGTTAATCAATCAGTCGTATTCAATCCAACTCCGCTCAGTATTTTACCTTTAAATATTGTGTCCCAGCATGGACATTGGCATTTCAATTTATCAACTGGTTGCTTCCTCCACAGATTTGCAAAGACGGCCATATGCACCGCTGGAATGAGAATGGGAGCACATGCCGCTAGAATGGATATACTTAGCTTCCAGCTTGCGTCGCCCCTTCCCCTGAAAATCTGCTTCAAGCTTCTTAGTATATCCATTATCCAGGAACCTCTATTAAGCAAAAGAGATTATAGTCGTAGCGTAGGAATAGGAACTTTTAACTTGTATCTATTTTCGTTAGCCAATTAAAATATTTCAAATATGATTTTTTTTAAATTTCTACAGATAGAATCAATTATGTTCGTCAATGTATCAGTTAGCTTATATAATGTTTACTATTCAATGTCTATAAATTCAAATCTCATATTACTTGACACAACTGTCAATTCGAACAATTTTATTTCGATTTTCAGCAAAATACGGTGTCCATAGTGATTCTGAACCAATTTGCGAACGAGCTTGTTTATTTGTTAAACTTAAAATGAATGGTCAAGTACAGATAATAAATTAACGTAAATAATAAAGGGTGGAAAACATTTTGGGATGTGTAAGATGCTTTAATACTTTAAGGATCAGGACTTATAGTACGTCTCCAAAAATTGTAGCGTTCTACATACGGATCTTCTATCATTCTCGGCGTCAAGATCAAATCCAGAAAACGCAATGGGGAGAATGTATCTGTTGCTGGCTCAATTGGTTCCCATATAGTTTCCATACTGTCATTGTTTCCCGTTTCCAGACGAGAAACGAAATTCTCCATTGCCTTTTGACACCGAAATGGTGGAAATTGTTTTCCGAAAATACGGCTGGTTTCCAAGGAACGACATTTTTCCACCAGTAACAGGGATTGCATAGTGGACAGAAAGCACCAACAAGATTTTGCACGATGCCATGGTGGCGAAGAATGGCAATTAGAAGGATCATTAATCATTAGAATGGTCATTGAGTACATTGTGAGAGTGCCATATATTTGTGGATTTCCCAAGGGCATATCGGCATGTGGGAAGTTATTTGGAATGTATTTGTGTTTTTTATTCGTTGTATTCCATCTAATAGGACCTTACAAACTCAAAGTAGTAGCAAATAACTGTGTAAAGTAAATAAAGCAAGGAATGCAAAATATATAAATATGTAACGGATCGGATTAGGTAGTATTTACTAGCGTACAGCGTATTAGACTGTACAGGTTCTCGTGGATTCCATCAATTTACAGTATCTAGCTAAGCTGAAAATGAAGCCGTATTAAAAATTCCAATGCCAAAAAATAGTAATGAATAACAACTGAGCTGCGAAGCATACAAGGTCACGATTCCGCGTGCAAAATAATTATCATCATTTGATAAGATTCCATCACAACCATTAATTTTGCTATAAAATTGTTTACATTTTACCTGTTTTATTTCATGTTCGTTTTTATAGTAGATGAACGCTAGGATAATGTACGGTTTGCAGAGATGGTTCGTTCGTTTATATTCTAATAAGTTCATCAGAAGAACTTCCATTACCTTAAATTTGGTGTGAGATATTTTATGGAATACGAGCATCGTACCCCCTCCCCCATTCGTCATAAATCAGTCAGGTATAACAAATAAGAGATTTGATCGTGATTTCAATATTTTTCTGAAGTAAATAAAATTACTTGCAGCCGTAGCGATAAAATGTTTTCCTGAGGTTGCTCTATACTTGTCATAGTGAATTTTTATGATCTGGCATTATTCTTATTTCTCGGTAATTATTCCCACCTAATGCCTCCTATTATAAATTTGTATAATTACGGAAAAGATTGCGATCGCCCAGAAACGCTTCAATCCAATACTTTTTGTTTGTACAATGATGTAATTAATGCAGATGCTTTTTATCTGATCGCCGATAAACTTTTCATTTTATTGGAATAAAGCGTAATACGATACAATTAAAAATACGAATGAAAAGAAAAACTTCCAATATAAAATAAATATATTACATATTACTTGTTTTAAAAATGAAAATTGATAATTTGCAGTTTTTTTACAATTAAATACGATGTTTGCGATGAAAGAGAATGGATTAGGCGCCGCTGCCAGTGGAATTTTCTTTGAATGCTGAACTGCGAACGTGAGACATGTCAAGCGAAGCAAGTTGCTAATTGCTAACCGATATCCTATTTCAATACAGCTTAATTGACAGGTTAGTTACAAGCGTATTAAGTTTCTGTTGACCATTTTTCAACCTTTTCTTGAATCCATTTACTATTGCTTGAGTAACCAATATCAGCAAACAGATTTGGATAACTTCGTTCACAAAACCTAAACACTTGAACTCCACAAAGGACAGATTCTCCACCCCTACGACAAATCAATCCTCCGCCCAATTCTCTATCGCAGATGGATCCACCCGAGTACATTTCCAAACCGCACAACAGCCCTTCGTCAAATCTGACCCTCATCCCGGCACGGCTCAGTCTCTCTAATCTTTTTTGACAATCATGTTGGCCCAGAATCTTAAAGTTTCTGTCCATTAGGTTTACATTTCCACCTCCACCGATTGTATTTCTGCTATAAGAAACTTCTTTCGCGGAAGAAAACGTTTCATTTTCTGTTGGGATCCGTGGGATTGCGTCTGGATTAATGTTCACCTTGCTGGTTAATTTAATCAAGGCCAAGTCATGGCTATGATAATGGTCTGTAGCCAACTTGTGATGATTTGAATTGGCAAAAATGTCATCAGCAGTGTCTACATCCCGCCTTGGCCACAATCTCTTGAAATCCGAAACATGCTCTGCTGTACTCACTCTAAATCTGTTTCCATTTGCAACGGTCACAATGATTCCAGTATGCATTTCCCCAGAACCAGTAGTGGTATCTCCTTGATATACACAATGGGCAGCCGTAATGACGATATCTTGCGCGAGCAAGGTGCCCCCACAAGAATTTCTTGAATCTGAAGTAATGTGTACTTGATGCTCATAGCTTACCTTGGCAACTTGTCTCCCGTAGAGATAAGGTTTGTGTAAGGTCCAATTATCCTGCTCCCCTGCATTTTTGACGATCCAGTCATGAAAATAGCCTACATCAACAAAGATGCTTGGCGGACAATTCTTTTCATCTTGATTATCCAAGCATCTTTTATGTGGGGGTCCGAAGGAGACCACACCACACAAAACCGGATGACCATCTCCATTACGACATATGGCTGGACCTCCCGAATCACCTCTTCCCACAATAGGACTCCAGCTCTTATTTAGAATCCCGCCCAAGCAGAGAAGCTGATCCTTGTTGGAATCCATAGTCCACCAATACCCACCAAGGGGATCAAAACAAGTAGAGTCGTTCCTTATGAAGAAATTTGACTTTTGCAAGTGCTTCCACACAAAGTTCTGTGGTTGGCGGCCCCATCCCAAGACCACGGCTTGACGACTGTACTCCTCAGGTTTAAACCCTGCTAGCGCAATTTCCAAAGCTTTAACGCTGTCGCCAAATTGAATGTCTCTGGTCAGCTCCACAAGGGCAATGTCATTAAACTCTCTCACGTATCCTTTTTCCCTCTCCGGATTCCCCTTCAATTGACTGTATCCTTCATGGGGAATCACTCGCCTTACTTTATATTCAACTTTTTCGTTGCCCATATCAGCAATGCTACTCGTCGCTAATGTTACGGTCATTCCATTTACTGGCTTCATGGAACCATCATAATTATGAACGACACAATGCGCTGCGGTGATTAGAAACTTTTTATTATAAATTGTCGCCGCACAAAGACCTGGTGTGGTAATTATGGCCATGTGTGGAAACTCGTTGGATTCTGCACCAAAGGTTGTCACTAAATGCTCATCGGTGGACCCCTTCACGCAGCAGAGGGCAACCTTAGCATCTTCTGCCTCGCCACCCTGACCGCTGCATCTGCCCTCGATCATACTTTCATATTCCAATTCTCTACCGTTTGCAACTCGATGTCCCAGATACTTTGACAAAGAGCAAAAGTCTTCAAAACCACCGTGATCACCATTAACAGTCCCACTAATACATTTGGAGGGACGGCAACTTAATGCCTTGGTGGTTTGACTTTTTTCTGCTTTCGTTTCCGCTTCACAACACATTTTTGAGTGGCCAATGTCCGTGTAAATTTCATTCATGCCGGATGGACACTGGGCATCCACTTCCTCCATACTACACACAGAACCATCGTCAACAGTTATTCCATAAATTGTTCCTACATGATCATAAGAAAAATGTCTATGTAAATTCTGTAACATCAAATTGATATTATCAATATGTTTTACGTACTTACGATCGCTAAAATGTCAAAAGTTCTTACCAATAAACGAAATGGCAAAAACCAACGTAATCCGTAACGTAACCTTATCCATCGTGACCATTATAGTCTCTTTATTCTTTTACTGATCTCATTCGATAGTTTCTCGCACAATTAATATGCTTTTATGATTTAAGTAACTAAAAAGCTAACTAAAAATTGTTGAACAGCAAGCTGCTTGAGAATTCATAGATTTTTCTCTTAACAAACCACTAATTAGCGACATGCAACATTATTAACACAAAATAGGTATACATGTCTTTACATAGAAGCTAAGCATACAGATGCGCACATTAAGCACACTCCTCATGAAGGTTGTTGTAAAATTATCGGAACAAAACAGAGGTACTACTATTACATCTAACACAACTTGCGTGTATTGTTCGATTCTCATGTTCGTTCAATGCACCTGCATTTTATCATTTATATTTTAGATTTGTATTTGCAGTTACATTTTTACAATTAATTTCATAAATCAAGTCAATTATTAATGTGGAAAGGATTATCGTGTTTATTAACCGACTAAAAAGTTTGTTAAAATCATCGGACTATATATGTAAATACGTACGCCAATGTATACAATATATACTTGCCTTAAATATATGCAATGATAGGAATGTAGACAGGAAAATATTATAACGGTAAAGTTAAGATAATAAACAAGCTACCGTTTGATCATTTGGCCGACTATTAGGTAGTACCTGTGTTGCATTATAATTTTGGCCTGTGTTCCGTCCATCCGTGCACGTGATATCTGGAAATTCAATTTTTGAGTAGGTTTGTTGCCCAGCCTTGCCTTGAGTAGGTTCAATTGGACTCCGTCCAAGGAAGGGCTCCATCCATTTTCTATATTGGAATGGGTGAGGATCTTATTGTTTTATCATAGGCATGGCCAAATGCATCATAACCTCATATGGCTTTCAAATGAGAACTCATTCAGCATAGTGACTCGCTCATACCTTATGAGTGGTCAATATGAGTTGAGTAGTGACATTTTTGGAGAGATAAGCTATAGATCGGTCAGTCAGTATAGATAGAAATATATGTTGAAACTTTAACCGACATTCATTTGCAACGTATGCGTTAAAAAAAATTCTTCCCAGATATATTCGATAAGTCATTAGTGCATATAATCTAGGTTTTTAATGATTCGAAAAAAGTTATATCCATGTCCACATTAAAATATTTTTCCATTAATTTATTTTTGATGTATACAATACAATACATTATGTATCATTACAATATATTATCTGTCTGTTTTGTATACAATATTTTTGATTCAGTTATTAAATTCGTGTTATTTTCCAATTTACAAACGTTACAATAGCTACACTGTTCACTTTGATCCAGGAGCTGGGTCAGGTGCCGGTCCTGGGGCTGGGTCAGGTGCGGGACCAGGGGCTGGGTCAGGGGCGGGTCCAGGGGCTGGTCCAGGTGCGGGTCCAGGGGCTGGTCCAGGTGCGGGTCCAGGGGCTGGTCCAGGTGCGGGTCCAGGGGCTGGTCCAGGTGCGGGTCCAGGAGCTGGTCCAGGAGCTGGTCCAGGAGCTGGTCCAGGGGCTGGAGCTGGTGGTCTTGGAATGGGAATTGGAAGAGGTCTCCATGGAGCAGGCCTGAAGAAAAATTCTAAGACAAAGAAAAATCGATGGACGTGTTTTAAAAATTGATTTCATGATACAGTAAAAATAGTACAAATTAGTTTAAGTAGAACATACTGCTTTCTTTCTTGGTCGAATCTGCTGTATTAGCTATTACCACAAGGGCAATAGCAGCCAAGAACAAGAAACATGTTGTCTTGTTCATTTTGACAGTTTCTGAACTTTTACGAAAAAATATGATTTAACTGTGCTGCGCTGATTACTGATATGCAGACTGATGAAATTAATCCAAGAAAGTTCTAATTTATATAGCGAAGATTACAAAGGGATTCCCCATAACAGCTTGTTATTCTGTCTCGGTGTCAAAAACTGCAAATCCCGCAATTACGTGGCTTCTGCAAATAATAAACTATAATGACATCAATGTCCAGACTCCAGATATCACCTGAATCCACAAAATAGTTATAATAGAACTATTTTGTTGCCTCATTATTGCTCTCTGTTAATCAATTTATTTAAAATTTAAGGTTAAATAGTTTTAGTGTTAAAATGTTTGAGTAATCTTAAAGACTATTGAAATTTAATACTTTAGGCGTATGCAAGAACATTTATTATTGTTCGCTTTTACGTAGCGTCAACCATCAATCAATCAATCATGTTGAATAATTAAAGGTAAACAAATTGCAGCCTGTTAATTTCATTGCGTTTTTCCAAGCCAAGTAAATATTGGCATTTATGATCAAGCCAGAAAGAACTAACTAGATGACAAAAAGTTAGAATTTATTTAATTGTGCCAAACCTTCGGCAGTATGTGTTTGTTTTCATTGTGACCAGACGTATTAGATAATAATGATAATTCAATGTTCAAGGCCGCGTTGAATGGCTTTTTCGAACATTTTCCTTTTCAGCAGAATTTATATTTGCCTTCCATTTTTCATGCGAACATCAAATCCGCATATTTGTATTCATCAAGAAGGATATGTCTAAGGATATGAAAACGTTTCCTACCGGACCTTACGAGCTACATTTAATTAAGTATCGTTAAATATTATGAACATACATTCTAGTGCCTCAATATATCAAAATTGTACAATATGTGTAAGGTGGGGTAGCTTGAGATATTTTTAGTTGGCTCATGAATATTGTCACATTCCGTATTATGTTGATATTTTAAAGATATATTTTGGCTTTTTCTACCGCGTTGTAAATACGGTGGTTTCAAACTTATTAATATTATGAGACAGATTTCTGGTGAATTACATGAGATCTTTTTATTTTGGGCGAAATCGGTATATTCCTGGGATTAGGGGCAAAGAACAATTTTCATCATATGCATACAATTCTGAGATAATAGTATGAGATGATTACAGAGTGTGTGCGTGGAGTTCATCGCCGTGAGCACGGAAAATGCCAGTCGTAATGTGGTAGTCATTATGGACGTAATACCTTTTGCGATCATAAAACAATGCTTTCAACTTTACTTCACGTACAATTATGAATTTGTTAATTTAAGAATATTCCCCTTTAAAAACGTAATCTAAATCTAAATGAATGTTTTTATAACATCGGAAGTAATGTGATTTCCGTGCCATTTTCATTCGTTGTCCATCGTGAAAAGGCATATTTCACTCTCAATTCTTAATACTTAATAAAAGCTAAACGCTCTGACGTATCCATATTAAAATACTTATATAATAAACTGGACCTGATATGTATCACTAAATAATGTTTGAAGACTCTGTAGTAAATGCATATATATTCCCAAGAAACATTTATGCATATTAAAATAAAATACATTGCATGCTTGATTGTTATTATTACGTTGGTATGATTTTGGATATACATACATACAGCAGAATTGAATTCACTTCTACAAAGAAATATCATAATCCCACGATATCCCACGACAAGCATTTTTCGAATAGACGTTTCTTGGGGATCAATGGGAACTGGAGAACCAGTTTCTTACAGCAATTTACGGTAATAATTTCGGAATGATGAACACCTAAAATACACTTGCATCTTTTTCCCATATTCCTGTGAATAAAAATAAAACTCGATAAATGGTAGTAGGTAGGAATCTAGGAATAGATGTCTGGTATGCATACGGCTTAAGAGTACTGATTCGGATTTTAAACTAGAAATTTGCAGTTGCCAATTCTGGTTTCTCTTTCAAACAGTGTGCTGAAAAAATTTGGAAAATTAAAACATATGTTTGCAATATTTGGCAAAGTGTCATTAAAAGTTATAATTCGAAATATTTTACATAGTTCAAAATGACAGAATATTCGCCGTTAAAGCAAAATGAAA
This sequence comes from Sinella curviseta, assembly GCA_004115045.4. NCBI lineage: Eukaryota > Metazoa > Arthropoda > Collembola > Entomobryomorpha > Entomobryidae > Sinella > Sinella curviseta. The sequence continues at coordinate 54,351,451 of CM023201.3, forward strand.
ATGAAAGCGGTGGGTGTACTTTTCGGTGTTTTTTCAAGTTACTGTTTTACCTCGTGATTGTTGGAGTAGGAGTATGCATAGCAGTAATAATATGGAACGTTATCATGGCCCCCGACTCCACTCCTGTTATACAAACGTCCGATGGGCCAATCCAAGGAAACGTAAGATATTCCAGAGATGGCCATGAATACTGGGAGTTTCTCGGGATACCTTATGCTACTCCTCCTTTGGGGGCGCTAAGGTTCCAACCACCGATTCCAGTAAAGCCATGGGAGAAAGTGAAGCAAGTAACCAGCTATCCTCCAGATTGTTTACAGTTTGATGTTTTGATATCGGCAAGAGCCAAAGGTCAACTGGACTGCCTATTTTTGAATGTTTATGTAAACGTTGCCAAAGCCACCAAAAACAAGCCAGTTCTTAGTTACATTCATGGGGGCGGGTTTATTTCTGGTTCCACTAAAATGTATCAGGCAGACTACTTTATGGATAAAGACGTGATTTTAGTTGTGATGAACTACAGGTTGGGACCGTTTGGATTTTTAAATCTTCAAGGGGAAGAGGGTGAGGATGTTCCCCAAGGCAACATGGGGATGAAAGACCAAAATTTGGCTTTGCAATGGATTCAAAAGAATATTGCTCATTTTGGAGGCGATGCTGAAAAAGTGACGCTGTTTGGGGAGTCAGCAGGTGGGGCGGCAGCACATCTCCACTTGTTTTCTCCCATGTCGCAAGGCTTATTTCAGAGGGCAATAATTCAGTCCGGAAGTGCTTTGACTCCATGGGCACTATCTGAGAAGCCGAGAGATATTGCCACGGAACATGCAAAGAAATTGGGATGTCCCGTAGATAAAAAGAATTCCCTCTGGAACTGTTACAAAACGATGGATGAATCGGAGGTGGTAAAATATCAGTTTTCGCTAATAGATCCTCTGGCGAAGAAAGACTTGTTTCAGCCTACAGTCGATGGCACATTTTTGAAGCAGCGACCTCAAGATATCTTCAAGAGTGGCAAGGTTCCTAAAATACCGATAATGTTTGGAATGAATTCCGCAGAAGGGACTATACGCACGGCAAGATTTGACGTGATGCCGGAAAAAATACCCAAGTTTGATGAGGAATGGACTGACTTGCTTGAGAATGTTATGTTGTTAGAAAAATCTCTCCCTATTGACGCTGAATTGGAAATTAGGCGGAAATACTTTGGGAACGCGAAATTCGTGGATGATGTGAAAGGTTTCAAAAGGAATCTTACTCTATTTATATCGGATGCCGGATTCTTTTACCCGGAACATAAAGCCGCCGTTTACCATGCAAAGAGTGGGGCACCCACTTACATGTACTTTTACAATTATACAAGCAACAGTTTTCCGCCAACTTACAGCATTTATCGAGCGGTCAGACTGGATGATTGGCTACCCGCAGAGGTGAAAATTGGTTTGGCAATAACGGTCGATTGGGTATCGGAGTACGTTTTTGGTGGAAGTGGTGGAAGAGAATATGGAGGTTTCAATAAACAAAAGTTAAATAAGTACATTTTAAGCAATATCAACCATAATTGTGTAACCAGTAGGAAACTAAACTATTCATTTCAGTGAATCACGGTGAAGGCGCATATCAAATCTTCAACATTGAGGGAATGAGTAAATGGATATCTTTCACTGACTCGGAGTTTTCTCATGGATTTGTTGATGCTATCGTGGATTTTGCCAATGCCGCGTAATGTGGAAAACTAATTTATAAGGATTATTGCATTGAACATAGGACAAGTAATTGTAATGTCTTCAATTATCTTTTAAAGGCAACTGCTGACACTTCGAGGAAGTGCTTGGCCCTCCATAAATGATTATCTCAAGTCCGGGAAAGACGAGTATACCATTCCATTCATGCTAATGGACAATGAAAATGAGAAGAAGCCAATTGTAATACCAGAACCATTTGGGAGTAGAATAAAATTTTGGGCTGATCTTGAAGAGCGGCATACTTAATAAAATACCAGAACCATTAAATTGTTTTAGAATATGTACAAGTAAATAAATGAATGTTATAAAATTAAATATTATGGTGATGCTTTAAATAATGATGTGCGAGTGGCATTTAAAAGAAAAAACCTGATTCCGACTAAAACACTCAGAACATTAATACCCATGCCCAAAGTTCACATACTGGACATAACATTTCCAACAAAGTTGCCACTCTTTGTTTTTCATTCGTATTGATTGTATTCTGATTGTGAGACCGGAATGATAGAGTTGAAGGGGATTTCCATTTTCTGCTAGTCCATCCTTCTATTCACATTGAATAGAGACAAATTTGACTTAAGATTTTGCTATTTTTAGTCATGTTCAAAATCAGCCAATATTAAAAATCCAAATTATATACCTACAGTGCGTAGTTCTGTCTGTACACTTTCCATAAAATATGTACCTTATATACCTAGTACAACAACTTTTAAGTTTGAAAATCTTAGAGGTTTGTAAATTATATTTATGTATCTGCATGTGTATTTCTAACAAGAACACAAACCGACGGATATAATGTAGCAATTTGATTGACTGTCTCTCAGGAATACATGAATGACATTATCGAAGTCGTCATGAACAATGCTTGAATCTTTTTAAATGCTACATTATCTCATTATTATTACACCGGTTATTCGGAAGAACGAATGAAATAAGTTAAATTCAAATGGAATATTGTCGATTAGTGTCCATATTTCTTGTTCTATAACATATGTTCAGTTTATACCTAAAAAATATATGATACGATATAATTACATCCGTTCAAGTATTTAACAATAATAGTTTTCGGGTAAATATAAAATGCAAACTATACTATGGCTTGTATTGTCCTATATGTAACTTGTAAAGTATTTAAGTATTTTCATGAACCGTTTTTATAGTTTTCTTTGCTATGCAACGATTTGGTGTCAAGGTCCTTAACATAAAATCTGCCGTAAGAAATCAAAGAGGATTCATAAACACCTCATTCTTATTGTCATAGCTCCTTCAATAATAACTCCTCTAATTCTACTCGACCAACTGTCAAGCAAGCTTTAATGCGTAAAAGGAACAAACTGTCAAGCTAACGTTCCAAATTTCGAACTACAGAATAACACGTGGACGTGTTCTTGAAAACTGCCAGTGTATCCTTAGTATTTCACTGAATAGGAAGAAGGCTCACAAATCAATACTGTGAACTTGAGTGATCACTTCAACAAGGAGGAAGATGATAATTAGGACTATGAGTGAGTAGATATGTACATTGATGTTTTGGTTAGATAGGTATACTGACTGACTGACGCAAGTTATGGGCAAAATGTAGATGGAATTTTGGGTCAGTGTCAATGGAAAATGGGCTCATAAGATTGATAGTTGTAATGGAGAATACATTTGTAATGGAAAGTGAAACATTTTCCTTTTCAATTTGTCATGTGCAAATATTTTCAACTTTTTTATTAATTTACAGCTTCAGTACATTTTCAAAATGTAATTTGTAATACTGTATTCAAGTTGAACCTCGAGTCGCCGACAACTGCAAAATAAATTAATTGAATTAAGTGGTTATATTTCAATAGAGATTCAGATTGAAATGTCAGAATTTATTCCAACTTACAGGTTTTATACAATAAACAGGAACACACATTTCTCCCTCATGCTCATCAATGGAAACGAGAATTTTGGTTACTTGTCCTGCTCCAGCTTTCTTCTCGCCTCCTCTTAGTCCCATCTAAGATTATCCATGATGATGAACACAAAAGTGATAAACATGGTGACTAGAAGGATGACACTGCTGGAGTGCATTTTCTTACAATTCTGCAATTTATCCGACTCCATTTCTCTTATCGCACTTTTCTTCCTATACGAAATCTTGTTGTGCACTTTGAAGCAAAATACAGAGAATAGCACAGTTTCAAATTTCAGAACAGACTAACCAGTTCTTAGTCGAGTTACGTCACAAATCTGATCACACTTAAAGCAACGATAAGAATTACACTGAAATCTAAACCAAGTCGCAAAATTTAAGTCACTTTCATTTTCTTTTTGTTGTTGAAACTCCTCGGTGCTGAAAAGATAATCTTTGTTACGATGACAATGCAAAATCTTGCTGTTTTATTTTCTTATCGATTCGATTTGCTCTCTCGAGCGAGACTCAACACATCAAAAGTCAGTTTTGAAAAAGAAGCCTGTGACTCTAACGTAGTGTCCCTTTAAAAGGGGTTCATTTTCTTAAAAGCCATCTCTCTCGCTCACTTTTTTAACACAGCGCCTAATTTTTCATGATGAAGTTTTGTTATGCAACCATGCTGACACATACGCTAATGACGATAATGGATAAGTCTCCTTCAAACAACCATACTATATCATGCCTGCAGAATTCAGATGCTGGGATACACCTCTTACTTTAATAATAATTTGTCATGTTACTGTTTACCCAATTGCATGAAAACGCAAAATATTCTAAACGCGTGTGCTGCTGCTGATACCTCCAAGATACGACCATAACAATTTTTAGTGGTTATTATGTAGGCTCCACCATCCATCCATTTAACAAATCCAATATTATGCTTGTATGTACAATATTAGGCTCCCAACTTTTTGGGCCTTTCATCTCACAGGGTCCGCTCCATAATAATCTGCTACTGTGTGGAATTGTGAAGTTCACAAAATACAGCTCTAAAAGCCATCTTTTTGCAGTTTGCAGTGGATACTGCACTGTATAGTATCCCGTTTGAGCATATACTGCATCTTATTATCTACAATTACAATTCACATCCATTTGACAGTTTGCACCTGAATGCACACACAAGAGAGATGACAATAATGGTACATACGTTGGGTTGGTTGACCAACTTTGTTGGTAAACAGCATAAACAAAAAGCACAGATAGAGAGAGCGTGCCTGCGTTCTACATAATAATATGATTATCATGAGGGAGTTTGTGGAAGAATGTGCTAAATGAAGGAGAAGGGCAAAATGGCTAAATGACCCTCAAAAGTATAAAGATGAAGAAAAAGGGAATGCAAAATGTGGTTGATATGCTGTGTTGTAGTGACAAAACCTGTAAGTATTTTTTTGAGTTGTTCTCTGCCTGTGCATAGAATATAAATGATATGAGCATGATAATCGCAATGGTAATGATGACGATTAAGGGATTACATAACGCACAAACGAAGAAAAAAACGCATTGGCACATGGTATACCTGACTCCTTGAATATATTGTATTGGTAATTCAAAATACAATCCATATCTGCTTCTGAGCGTGCTTTAGTGAACTGCAGGACACTAATGAAATTTTGAGAAAAAAGCTTCCACCAATGTTTAACTGCTCAATATTTTATTAATGATCGAAATAGATTTTCACAATGGCCATACTAACTAATTGTAAGCTGATTGGAAATTGCACAGGCATATTTATACACAAAAATTAGGATAGGAACTCATTAGCAAAATGATGCGCTGCTGCTGCCGCTGTGTGTATAGCAGTCAGCGATTGATATTTTATTGGACTTTTTTAAACTGCCTTTCGATTTGTAATTAATTTTGCAACAGTTTATTTCAGTTACAAATCTTAATTTCAAGCAAAGGACGACCTTTTGCAGACTATGAATCTGTTTATGTCAATGAAATATACACGGGAATGTCATCCTAAATAAATAAATAATTCCAAAAGTCAGCAGGAGCATACGATCAACAACAAACATCATTGGCTACATTTTTATCGCTGCAATACATTTAAATTTACTATTAGTGTTGCAAAATTGGTCATAATATGTCTTTGGTGACCGTGTGGTGATGGTTCCTCAAGCTGCCCCAAATTGACTGCGGTGCAATTTGGGCTTGGAGATTTGTCCATGCTTCTTCCATTAACTTTACGTGTAAAATGAGCTGAGCACGCTGCCAGCATAAAAAAGTAATGTTGAGAAATGGAAGCACGCCTTCACCACACCACCAAAAGACTTCACTCCTCTCTGTAACGAGCTCATGTATGGACATGAGAGAAAGATAGTGGTTGAATAGAGAGCCCTATTTTCTTTGAAAGATAAATCATTTGTAAATTAAAGTTAAGCAAATTGTAAATAAATTGGCATTTCTGTTTATTGTTTAAAATCGTCATTTGTGTCACAGCATATTTTATTCGTCATCTTTGGATCCTGTGATCGAACTTGTCTGACACGTAGTGAGATGCATTTTGTGGGCGTTGATGTGCATACGGAACATCATTTTTAGTATTTGAAACTTGGAAATAGCTCATAATTTAACATTCTCTGGCGAACCTGCCAGGATCCAAAGTGACCTGTGACCTTTAATTGTGTTTAAAATCGTGTCTCAATATGGCTGGGGACAAAGTTGATGTGAAAGATTTAAAGGTTGACTTGATAGTCAGTGAGGACGGGGAGTCCGGTGGCGAGGGTGATCCCTCACAGCTTACTGTAAAACAAAAGGTACGTAAGCTGAGTAACCAAGAAGACGCCGCCTCAGATTCCAAGAAGACGCCTGGAAGGAAGATATATAAACCAGACTTCGGTGCTCTAGTTGAGTCAAAGCGGCATTATCTTGGCTTGGCGTCGTTAGAGTTGGAAACTGAACTAGCTAAGGAGCAACATGATGTCGACGATCTTAACTATGCGTGGAGTTTCTACATAGTTCAGACCAAAGGATATCAAGATGTCGCCAACAAGTTGATGGACCAGTACCTAAAGGAGAAGCGTGATTCGGAGATTCAACTGCTGGATGCAGATATGACGATATTCAGCAAGCAACGGGTTAAAATGGAGATGCAATTTAACAAATTGATAACTGCTGCGACTAAAGGCAGCAGCAGTACAACAGCAACAGCAGTTGACAGTAGCCTGAAAATGTTATTGCCAAAAAGGGAACTCCCACAATTCAGCGGCGATGTGCGAGAGTGGCTATCATTTTGGGCGTCGTTTGAAGATATAGATAATGATCCAAATCTGTCAGATATTGATAAGTTTCATTATCTTAAGCAGTCAACACGGGAAGGCTCTCCAGCAAAGAAACTGCTCGAAAGTTTCCCGTTTTCGTCAGCAAACTATGATCCAGCCGTGAGGAGCCTGAAGGAGAGATTCGGGCGCAACAATGTTCTGGTGAAGGTCTATGTTAGGGACCTCCTCCAGTTAGTGATAGAGGCCTCCACCGGAAAGAATATGGATTTCGGTGACCTGGTCACCACTATTACATCACAAATTCGTAATTTGGAGACGCTCGGTGTCACGCAGGACAAGTGTGAGCAGGTGCTCTACCCTGTGGTAGAATCGTGTCTACCCCCAGATGTCCTCCAGGCTTGGCAGAGGAGCAGCTTATTTAAAGAAGAATTGAACCAGCTTATCAAGTTCCTTCAAGGAGAGGTGAATAATTTCACAGAGCGGGCTTTAGCTAATTTTCACCTTGGGAGTGGAGGATCAGGGAGCGGCGGAGGTAACAAGTCCTCCAAACAGAAGAACAGTGCGAAGGGAGATGTACCGACATCATCTACCTTCATGGTCAACAACAATGGTGCTCGGAGGAGCAACAACGGCGGTGGAGGAGGAAAGCCCAACAAGTTGCCATGCGTGTTTTGTGAAAAGAATCACAATCCGATTGCCTGCAAAGAGGCGTTAGGAATGAGTCTCAACGCGAAACGGGAGGCCCTGAAACAGAAAAGATGTTGTTTTTCTTGTCTGAGGTCTGGAAACCACATGGCTAATCAATGTAACAGTAAGCCCAACTGTAACATATGTCAAAGGAACCATTTTGCAGTAATGTGCCCCAATCTTGACATGGCATTGGACAGAGGGAACTTTTCGTCACCCCCATCACCATCAACAAAAGAATCAATGACAGTGGGAGAAAAGTCTTCGTCTCCACTGCCTCCAGTTTCAGATAGCAAGACGTCATCCAGTATGGCAAATGGAGTGAGCTCGTCTGAGGTGCCTCTTCAAACGCTACTTGTGACAGTGCACGGTACAAACGGAAAAAGTAAAACTGTTCGGGCTGTGATAGATCCAGGATCACAGAAATCGTACGTTGTGTCCAACCTTGCTCAAGAGTTGGAACTACAGTTGATCGGCGAGGAACGTGTCGTTCATCAGTTGTTTGGTGCCGTGAAGACTGAGATGCAAAAACACAAGATTGTTAAAGTTTTTGCAAGTGATCTGAATGGGAAAGACATGTGTGATTTTGACTGTTCCGTTTCGGAAAATATCGCTTGCGATATTATGTCTCCTCCACCTGGGAGGTGGATTGATGAATTTAATCGTGCAGGGATAACTTTCAGTGACTTAGGTAGTTATATGTCTAGTCCCATCCAGCTCATGATGGGTAACGACACTGCACTCAACTTGTACACGGGTCGCATTCATCGACTGGGATATGGACCTGCTGCAATGGAAACGAGATGGGGATGGGTACTTGGAGGCAAGTTACCTGTCCAATGCCAAGATAAGTCTAGGAGTTCCATGCTGGTGACAAATTTGCTGAGCATTGAAGGGCATCCGCTAGCAGCGTTATGGGAACTCGACGTTCTTGGCATAAAGGAGCCGATAGAAAAAGAAGACAAGAAAATCCTGGAAGAACAGACACAGCGGCATTTTGACGAGACCACTGTGCGTTTGCAGGACGGCAGATATCAGGTCTGCTTACCATGGCTTGTCGGAGCAAAGGATAAGCTCCCTTCCAATTATTATGCGGCATCAAGACGGCTCCGGACTACCATTCAAGATCTGGAAGTAAAAGGTTACTTGCAGCAATATCACGAAATGTTCCACCAGTGGGAGCAAGATGGGATGATTGAAGAGGTGCCGTCATCAGAAATGAGCAACACTGGGCACTATTTACCGCACAGAGCAGTGGTAAAATTAACTAGTACCACCACACCAATACGCCCAGTTTTTGATGGGTCGTCGAAGGCGAAGGGAAAGCTTTCCCTAAACGACTGTCTGGACAAAGGTCCCAACCTGCTTGAATTGATTTTCCCGATTCTTTTGAGAGTGCGACTATTTCCGATCGTAGCAGTTGCAGACGTTAAGAGGGCATTTCAACAAATTGCGGTGGCACCTGAGGACCAAGACTATCTTCGCTTCTTATGGGTTCATGATGCTCAAGAAAGACGTGAAAAAGTGTACAGGCACAAACGTGTGTTGTTTGGTTGCACCAGTAGTCCGTACCTTCTGGGGGCAGTTTTGCGACATCACCTGAAGACAGCCAAAGGGAGCGAAGTAGTGGTAGCAGAGAAGCTGCTTGCCTCAACGTATGTTGACAATACGATCCTGAGCGTTAACACGATGGAAGAAGCAAAGGAATTCCAGCGTGTGGCAACCTCACTTCTACATCCAGCCAAATTCGATTTGCGGGGATGGGAATACGGCCCCTGCAACGAAGAGAAAATTTTGACAGTTTTGGGGTTAAAGTGGAACATGAAAGCTGATACGTTGAGTCTGGACGTGTCTAAAATTGAAGTAAACTCGGGAAAGGAGTTAGCCCTTCGTGGCGTCTTGAGTCTAGTCCATGCTATTTTTGATCCGCTGGGATTAGTTTGTCCATTCACCATTGTGGGCAAGTTGCTGTTAAGACGATGCCATGAGCTGAAGCTGGGACTTGATGCTCCGTTAACAGATGAACTGAAAGCAGATGTGAAAAAGTGGGCGGATCAAATCCCGCTTTTGGCAGATTTTCGTGTCCCGAGACATGTGTGTTTTGGTGAAAACGCTACATATAGCCTTCACGTCCTATGTGATTCTTCATCCCAAGCGACCGCCGCAGCAGCATTCCTGCGTCGAGAAGATTCAAAGGGAGCGAAGGCGTTCTTACTTGCAGCAAAGTCTAGGGTGGCGCCTAAGAAAACGGCCACAATTCCAAGATTGGAACTTGTTGCGTGCCTGATAGCCGCCAGGCTCGCTCACAGCGTCATGGAGTACATTGGAAATTCGGAAATGTCTATTCATTTCTACTCAGACTCCTCAACAGCATTGACATGGATACGAAAACCTGGTCCGTGGGGAGTATTTGTAACCAACTGTGTGGACAAAATCAAGCAAATTACTGAGGTGAACGCCTGGAAACATGTTCCGGGTAAAAACAACATAGCAGACCTGCCATCAAGAGGATGTTCAGTTAAACGGTTAATTGAATCTAGGTGGTGGGAAGGGCCGGAATGGTTGAGTCTGTCCCCAGTGGAGTGGCCGCACAGTGATTTAAATGTGGATGAAAAGCAAGTCGATGCTGAGAGAAGAAAAACGGTTGCCGTTGCCTTGACAACCACCGACAACAACCCGATGTTGTCCTTTCTCCGCATTTCCGACTATCCTAGAATTTTGAAGGCAATCAGACATTGGATAAGTCTGAAAAGAAAATTATTGGAAAAGATCAGAGCCCCGAAAAGTGCAGTAAATGGTCCAATGTCAACAGCAGAAACGAAGATATGTGAAGCTGAACATTTACTGATCTTGTATGTTCAACAGGAGTTAAGAGATGAGCCTGATCGTTTGAAAAAGCTGAACGCCTTCGTCGATGAACGAGGGCTTCTACGAACACGTACACGACTTACTGTGGAAGGGGATGAGGAGTTCCAGTGTCCCATCATCCTTCCGGATGGGAATGAGTTCGTGAATAGGATGATACGGTGGGAGCATGAACGAAGCTGCCACGTCGGAGTTTCAACACTGTTGGCTGTACTGAGAGAACGATTTTGGGTCATTCATGGCAGGCGAACCGTTAGAGCTGTTACAACTAGATGTTTTATATGCCGTCGTTGGTCACAGAGGCGCACGATAGTTCCTGAGGGACCACTACCGAAAGCTAGAACCCAACTGGGGTTCCCATTTGAGGTCACTGGTGTAGATGCCGCTGGTCCTTTAATTTTGAGAGGAGGGGAAAAAGTTTGGGTCCTCCTATTCACCTGTGCTGTGTTCCGAGCGGTGCACCTAGAGCTGGTGAACACTTTGTCAACTGATGGATTCATTTGTGCGCTGCGTCGTTTCGTCGCCCGCAGAGGTCGTCCCAGAATTGTGTACTGTGACAACGCGTGTGGATTCGTTGGGGCGAGCAAAGCTTTCACCAAAGTCAATTGGCGAAAGGTAGAGGAGTATGCAGCTGTCTCTCGTATTGTCTGGAGATTTAGTCCACCAGCAGCACCATGGTGGGGCGGTTGGTGGGAGAGACTAATCGGTCTCATGAAGCAGCTTTTACGTCGGATCCTTGGTCGTAAGGTGGTCCGTAATGAGGAGCTGGAGACGCTGTTGTGTGAGGTGGAAGAAAGTATGAACAATCGACCACTCACTCATTGTTCTGAGAATCCGGATGATCCTGTCCCCTTGACTCCCAACCACTTCATTAGGAACAGTGGGGCTCAGTTTCTACCGGAAGCCGATGTCAGAGATGCTGCGGCCATCAGGGCCACATACAAGAAAATTCAACATCTCAGAGATGCACTCCGTTCCCGATTTCGTCTGGAGTATCTGGGGTTATTACGTGGACACCACAGCACGAAAGGCGCTTTTGAGCTGAAGGAAGGAGATGTTGTGTTGGTGGAAAAGGAAAACTGTAAGAGAGTGGACTGGCCTTTGGGTGTCATCCTTGAAGCCCTTCCAAGTGCAGACAAAGCCAAGCGGTTGTTCCGGCTGAGAATGAAAAATGGAGAAATTCTTCGGCCTGCTCAACGCCTCTTTTTGATGGAGCAAAACTCTTAGATGGGAAAATATTTATGATTATCAAAATTGAATTTAATAAATTTTATTTAATCGGCTTGTTGTTGTTATAGATCACTCCAATGGAGAAGACTGAAATCTTGACTGCTGTCTGGGGTCTACATCCGGAATCAGCTTCTCTATTGACGAGAAGTGTGGGTTGGATGTAGACTTGGAATTCAGCGGTTCTTTTTTCTGTATTAGCGCCAGTCTTCTTCATCGTAATTTTGTTGTGTTCCAATAAGGCCCTGAGGGTCCTTATCGGAAAGTGGGAGTGTGTTGCAAAATTAGTCATAATATGTCTTTGGTGACCGTGTGGTGATAGTTTCTCAAGCTGCCCCAAATTGACTGCGGTGCAATTTGGGCTTGGAGATTTTGTCCATGCTTCTTCCATTAACTTTACGTGTAAAATGAGCTGAGCACGCTGCCAGCATAAAAAAGTAATGTTGAGAAATGGAAGCACGCCTTCACCACACCACCAAAAGACTTCACTCCTCTCTGAAACGAGCTCATGTATGGACATGGGAGAAAGATAGTGGTTGAATAGAGAGCCCTATTTTCTTTGAGAGATAAATCATTTGTAAATTAAAGTTAAGCAAATTGTAAATAAATTGGCATTTCTGTTTATTGTTTAAAATCGTCATTTGTGTCACAGCATATTTTATTCGTCATCTTTGGATCCTGTGATCGAACTTGTCTGACACGTAGTGAGATGCATTTTGTGGGCGTTGATGTGCATACGGAACATCATTTTTAGTATTTGAAACTTGGAAATAGCTCATAATTTAACAATTAGTATATTGCTTAAGTTTGACAAATGTCGTATGGGTACGAAGTGTGTAACTTACAGTAGTCAACACTCTGTGCTAATCCACACGAGAACCAACAGTGTTGAGTTGAATGCATGGCCAGAAAAATACATAATTTTAAAAATTCAAAACGTATCAAAAACATATATTAATAGCAATATTATTATTACGATATCATCCTCTTTGTATATTTCATTGATAACGTCTAATTGGCAAATAATACAACTGACCATTATTACCGAACTGCTCATTTTTATACGGCAAAAGTCGTCACAAAAAAATGGGACTGGATTCATTTTAATTAAGATATATAATTGATGCGATGATAATTACATGCGCCAACTTTTACAGCCAATTTTTAACAATAATTAATTGAGCATATAAATGTTACCATCCAGAAATTGTGTAATACTAACAATTTTCAGATCAGTTATTACAAGGTGCAGTTTGGATGATCTTGTCCTGCCGTTGTACTCGCAAACAGTAACATTGACCCACAGCAAGGCCACCAACCAACATGAGAGTGTCAGGACCGCAACCACCTACATTTAGTGAGAATATTGCATACATCTTCCTAAACATCTATTTAATAGTGGCCAGAATGTAGGCAATCAGTATACAATGGAATCGCTAAAAGTTAAAGGTAAACTTACATGAATGTTAACAATGCGCGCATATCATCTAGGTAATAATAGGAGCACAACAAAATAATATTAATTATTGCGCAACTTAATTATTTTGGCAGAAGCAAAAATTTACAAAGTTACATAATCATTCAATAACAAAAATTTTCAGGTTCGCAATATGATGTGCTGTTGTTGAATCGACATACAGCGAGATGCTTGTTAGATTGTTTGTTACTGCGTGCCAATGCAGGACGGGTGTCAACCATCAAACCACATTTATTTATTTCTGTTGACCTTTCAAATTTTCATTGCTACAATAACGCAACTCAAACCAGCTGCAAGACAATAATTGTGCTTACTGTGCATTGTTACTTACTTGTATGAAAATAAATGCTGCTGCTCATTGTGACGTGTATCTTGGCTTATCATGTATTGGTTTCCACACGATTGAGTAAAAACGATTGGATATTATTATTGGAGATATATATATGACTGAGCTTGCTAAGTTTGAGCAATGTAAGCAAAGTGGTCCATCATCATCATCATCTCTCTGCTGCACTGCATCATGCAATTTTCATCTCTCGTTCTGTCACTTTTCAAGCGTCAAGGCTAACGTTAATGTTTGTTAACATACCATGATTATGGCTCTTGCTCAACTATATGACTGCCACAATCTACATGATAATGAGAAGTGACTATAAGCTGTGATGTTGTCGAACTTTTATTCTATGTAATACGTGCCAAACGAAAAATAAAACCGTCGAAATCGACGAGAGCGAGCGAGCGCACACGCGTATGGCGAGTTGTCCAAAATAGAACATGAATGGGCGATATACTAAAAGTTAGCATCACTGTAAAATCACATCGTTTATACAAAAATAGAAATGTTTTATTTTGTTCATGTAAATAAAACAGTAACTCATAGAATAAAGACTACAAAATGGATGTACTATATCAGTTATTTAGCTGGACAAATTTAAAGTGAGCATAATGAGAAAATTGGATGTAACCTACAACTTTGTGTAGTCTGCCCGCTCCATTTCCAGCATCCTTATCCTTCACGTCACGAATTAAATGGCACTTATCCTTGAGCGATGAAGTTGGTCAGTTCTCTCCAGGCCTGCATTCAAAGATAAAAGACAAAAACACGTAATTTATAAGATGCACTAGCACTAAAACTAGTCTGAAGATTGGTCATGTGATAAAAATGAACAAGATGTTATATAAGAATCATACGAGGGGGTAGTGCTGTTGCCAGTGCTGCGCAATTTTGTTCAGCTTGGCCTCCTGTTCCGGAGTGCAGACGCCGCATCTAGTTGTCGTTATTCCGGTATACCTGTACGTATAGAAGAGTCCTGTGTGGATGGAAATGGGAACGTCAGGATCATTAGGAAAAAAGAAAAGGAAACAAAATGAAAAATATTGTTTCGTTGTAAAAAAACAAGTTTTTATAGTGAGTACGGAAACATCATAATTACAACACGTCTATAAATATCAAAGGGAATATGAAAAACTTTATAGATTGCTGTGGAAGCATCAACGTGGAAAAGGAGTGGTACGAAATAGAAAGGCTCAGCGGTATAGAAATGCAAGCGTGCGTGGTTGAAATGCAATATTATTTGTTAACACTTAATTTTTATTTCGTTGGCGATCGCATCGCATGGACCTGTAAAAATAGAAATAATAATTTGTCAAGATTGAATGAATTGATGAAAATTACTAATTTCAGCATTTTTCGCCATGGAGACTTTAGTAGTTAAAATTGAATTTTACCCGAGTAAATCAAGCAGCGCATGTGTTCCTCTACCAACTGTGTATTTTCCAGGTAGCGGTCAACGTTGATGCTGCGGAAATGAAAGAGAAAAGAAAAACAAACTTGTAAAAAATCAAAGTATGGATGATAGTGATAGGCAATTTGATAAAACTTAATTATAGATTGTAGTTATATATACGAAGCAAATACGAAGCAAAACTTTGCAAAGAATTCATTCTGACAAGCTTTCTATAGTGTCAACATATTTCACGTTCAATTAATTCCTGTCCGGTAAAACTTTTCTAAACCCAGTAATGTGAAGAGATAATTGAATTAAAAGTGAACAGCAGCAAATATCTATCTTTCGTTTTGTTAACCTTACTTATCCAGTTTAGTTTGCACAGCATCCGTCGGTCCGACCAGACACATGATAGCAACCGCTACCACCACCGTAAAAACCAGGAATCCTCGTCCTCGGGATGCGGAAATGCTCTCTAAAAGCCTGGCCATTTTTCTTGCTCACGAGAAAATACTGATATTATGACCTAGATGCAGCTGCACACTCAAACGATGATGATGCTCAGACAATAAAATATTACTTTGCAGAAGATATAAAGGAAACTTTTATACTTTTCGGAACAACTGTCGTGATAATGTCTGCGATATGGAACTTCTTCTGACTATTGACTAAAGGCAAAGGAAGTGACTGAACGAAACAGATTCTGAAAGGCGACTGCTTCGGAGAACTGTGACACGGTTCATAGGAGTACTTCGGTGGGGAAAGAATTCGAGACTGATTTGACCGTTCTACCTATATTAACTCAGAGACCTCGAATTGGAGCTGAAGTTCAGTGTACTTACGAAATTGGTAACCATTTGCTCGTGACAATTTTACAAGCAAAGCAATAATAAGTAACATCAAGAGCCACACGGCAACAACACAATTTGTGGGCTTTTGTTCGCCCGAGACCTTTCCCTTTCATGAGGGAGTCCTTGAGAAATGTCCGGTGATCATGGTAAAGGTGGGACTGTTTGCTTGAAATTGAAAGCAAACTCGATATTGTCATCATAATCATAATGCTCTGCGTTCTTGAAGCGAACAAGATTTCCAAGGTTGGTTCTTGTAGGAGATAATAAAGTTGTGGGGATCCTCTGTAGATATTGTGAGGTGCCGTATACCTGACAAAAATGTTTATCTGGTTTTAACCATGAACTACGACGATAGTACAGAAGTAGAGAACACCAACGCGTTTTATAATCTAATTTTATCCAGTTAGCGTATCCTTCCTTCCTTCCTCACATGATGAACCTGACAAGTAACATGGACAACGACATTCCTTTCTTAATCCTTTCTTGGATGTATTTTGGTAAAAATCTGACATTTATTTTAGGGAATCCTCAAAAACACACTGACCGTGAAAAGAAGACAAGCCAATAATAAGCTGTTCATTGTTTCCCTTTAGTTCTGAGGGCCCTGTCAGCAGGGCAGTTGTTAATTAAAAGATGAGTTGTCCAAAAAAATGGATGTGACATGACATACTATGAAATTATGAAACACGTCTGCATTACAGAAGGCATGAGTTCACGTCCATTCCATTTTGGATCTTTTGTACGTTTTTCTGCTACCTTCATCTTTCATTATCATTGCTTTTGTTCCTACCAGGGCTTTGCATCAAAGTTCACATATTGCTTATAAGGGACTTGTTCTTCGTGATTGTATAGACTTGGACCTTGGTCTTGTGTCATCGGATCGAATGATCATGATACGATGTAATCCTGGACATTTGCCCTTATAATTGTGATAGTAATAGTGCGCTTTTGACAAAATCCCAGGCAAGCTCGATCCTCACAGTAGTATTGACCTTCGTTTCGGAAGACCATGATAGGAATGGAACAAAGGAAAGGAGCTAAATATAGACTGGGGCAATGTAATACGCAAAGATTTGGAGACATGACTGTGAGTGATCATTTGAGCAAAATAAATGATACAGAATTTTTGTAGTAAGTCATACAGCGCTGAAAAATGATCAAAATCTGATTTGATAATAAATGTAAACCTAAATTGTACGACTCCCTGTCTCAAAGCATTTTTAGTTTTGACTTTTTCTTCGGCATTTGTTATTTTTACCTACGTCATCTTGAGAAAGTACTTTGAAATGGGAATAACCCCGTAAAACTTAATGTGGTAAAATTGGTGGTAATTTTAGCAGCAGTAATCTGTTACAATAAAGTTAATATTAGTGAGCAGCATAATAATAGCCCGTTAATCTTTACCTTTGTTTTTGCTAAATTTTACATTGTTCTTGTTCTCACTACAAGTTTACATGAAACTGATTTCTCAGAAAGGAATTGTGTCCAACCCAAGTCAATGGATGCAAAAAAGTACATAATGTAAGTTTCTATTTTCTCCACTCATTCATGAAATTCTAGGGAAAAGCCACCATTTTTCAAGAGATGAGCATCCTTGATAGGAGTCGACACGGTAACACGTTACTACCCGGTTCATCATACTCATGATTACAAGAAGGTTCATTTTTTTTGTATACCTACATCTTATTAATATCTGTGGATATTGTTTTATGAAATATTTAGTTTGTCGATCCCTGGAAAACGGAAAATATATTTTTATACATTTTTCTCTTCCTATTAAATTAGAAGCATCGCCAGCTCCGTTGCTCGGTTGAAAAAACGCTATTGCAACAGCAGACACATTACTTCTGTACATTTCCATTATCTTCTCAGCACATGAACGATATGACTTATAATACAAAGACGAACGATTTCTTTGATGGTCAGTTGAACTCTCCATTTTAATTTGACCAGGCCAGGCCATAAAGTTTTAGTTACGCTTCACGCTCTCGTGACTCTCCCATTTCTTTTTAGGTTTTAGCAGAGTAAATTTTGTGTGTTGAGTAAAACTGAAGAGTCGAGAGCGAATGTGGCTGAGTGCATTTTGCCCAACAATAGGAACAAAAGAGCAGACTATATTTTTTGGCAAAGACGATGATGATCACAGGTGCTTCTGTGTTCATGGACCATGGAACATGATCATCATGATGACTAAGGTTTTAGACACAAACCTTGAGTTTTAAGTGAAGACGGATCAAAATAGCAACTATATTTTTCCAAGGGTAAGAAACGAATAATATACCATTTTTCTCTGCTCTTCAAGACGCAAAGCAACTAATTTTGCAAATCCAGTAGATGCGTATTACTGCCGGAAGGTAAAACGTAAAACAACAGGCGGAATAAATGACTGTAGTAACAGTTGCAGTATTCATGATAAACATGGTCATGGTCATATCATCTAGTAAGATGTTGTAATGGCCACGAAAAATGTAGCAAAACAACAGTATTATCATTCATTATTATGATTTTTAAAACAAAACCTAATTAATACTGCGGTTCGTGCCCATTATTATCATTACATGACGACAGCAGCCGAACAGGTGGATTTCCCCTGTTACGGTTCCTAATTCACACTTGGTAGAAGTATTGCAATTTAGAATTACAGCATTTGATGCATAGTTGCAGAAATAAATTCATTGACAAGTTAACATTTCAAACATTTTTGTTACGTTTTCTGTTTTTATAGTCCAGTCTTGATGTATGTACAGTAGAAATAATACTTTGTGTATTTATTGTACATGGGAGAGTTGAAAAAATTGAAACCGCAATTTAAAAGAGAAAAACAAAAAAAAAAGATGTTTGGCGGTGGTAAAAAGGACACGACGACTGGATGGTCAAAATTGATTCGAAAAATATCACAATATTGTTTTCTGTTCGTTTTCATTCTCCAGGACAGAAATAATTAGTTAAAATAGAGGATAATTATATAGCATGTATTTTTCTAGGGGATTTAGTTTAATTAATTAACTAACAGTATTAATTTAGGCAGCTGGAGCTGCAGAGGAGGATGAGACGGCAGCCGCGGTGGTGCTGCTACTGGCTTCACTGGTTGAGGAGCTGACAGCGGCGGCGGTGGTTGAGCTTGGGGCGACAGCAGCAACGGTGGAGCTGGAAACGGCCGCGGCAATGGAGCTAGTTTCTGGAGCTACGGATGAGCTGGAGGTCGCTGGAGCAGCAGAGGTGGAGGCTGGAGCCTCAGAGGAGGATGAAGCAGCAGGAGCGGCAGAGGTGCTCACTGGAACTGGGGAGGTGGATGGAACCTCAGCAGGCTTGGCTTCTGGGGTAGAAGGAGCAGGAGCAGCCGTGGAGCTGGCTTCACCGACCAAGTTGGGGCTGAGCTTAATTCCCAAGACGGTCTCGAGCTTGGCAGCGTCTTCAGGCTTGACGAGTCCACCCTTTCAAAACAAAAAAGACAACAAAAATTATTATGCAATCCCAGCCGAACGATTGTAAGTATTGCTGCATCAATAAAACAACTCGAATTGCATTGCAAATCATCAATAAACAAGTTGCATTCATTTTCTGCTGCATTTGCATTTCAGCAGCCTAGATCTAGATACGAGTAAGCACGCAGACATGTAGTGGTCATTCAAAAAAATGAAATCATTTTAATAGGTAATTGCGTTACTCCTGTAGGATCCACTTGAACTAATTGTCAGTTTTTGACCGACCGATCGACGGCTGCTGCTACAAGCCGTACTGATTTGCATACAAAATTAATTACATACGTCACTGTTGGTTGTGGTGGTGGTAGGTCTACTCACTTGGAATTTCTTAACGGCCCTTTCCCATTCCTCTGGGAAGTTTTGTTGAATGTGTGAGACGAGCTTGCCAGCTCTCTCTCGCTGAGCCATGTCACAGTTGGCGCATTGATTGACCAACAACTCAGGAATGGTCACTTTCAAGTACTTGCCTATCCTGTCCTGTTGTCATGCAACGAAACCAATCCATACAGCAACATAAAAAGAAATAGAGAAAGTTATTTTGTTGTCGTAAATAATTAGTGCACATCCATTAATTTGAAATAAAAATAAAAAGGGCAGGCAAACACCAAAGTTATATCAGCCGGCACATTGGAATGAATGGGTTACGTAACATAGCTGCTCGCATAAGAGCAACTTTTTTTGCCAGTCTGCATGGCTCTTTAGCGTAACTCATGCAGGCGCTCATCACCATTATCATCAATCGTTCATTCATTACTTAGGTATGGTGCTAGCCGATATTTTAATTGGGGTTGCCTCCCTTTTTCGCATTAAAAAAACAACAAAAGATGTTTTTCATCAATTGAAAATCAAGTCAAGAGCCACTTACACATGGGCCATCGTCGATGATGCACTTGAGCTGGAATCTGACGGCTCTCTCGTTCTAAAAACAAACAAAAATTAAACGATTATTTTTTTTCATCATTGAAAAATTATGCTAAAGGTTTGCCTTGTTTAAGGACCGCTTTATTTTGGCAATATATTATGGACACATCATTTCAGTTTATTGTTAAGCAACTGTAAATACGGCTATCTTTATAATCTCTACGGAAGTCTCAAATTCAAGTCACTATGATGAAAAATTTAAAGAACTTCATCGTCATGTCATGTCATGCAAGATAGCTGTAATAATGGCATTGTTATCGCCATCTCTGTTACTGCCTGACTTAAAAAAGTAATTATACGGAAGCGATATGCAATGGCTTCACAATTGCTGCATTATATTGCACTGCGCACGTACTTTTTAAAAAAAGGCTCTCTGATCTGATCTCATTTTTATTATCCTCGTTAACAAAATAATCATCGCTGCGATGATGAACGTCTTATGAAGAACAACAACAATTAAACGAGTTTGCCCTATCTATTATTGCAATTTATATTACACATCATTACTACCTTTGCTTATTTTATGCTATTACTGAGCTGCTTTGTCGAAATGACGATGCCGTCATCCACATGCTCATCTACTTTCCTATAGGGTGCTTATATCACAGCAGCAGGAAACGAAACAGTGCGTGTAAAAATATATGTTGTTTTTGGAGCTTGGAATCTATGCTGTGATGAAACATTGAACAAGGAAAATTCTCAACGAAAAAAAACTATTAAATTAAATTAAAATGAATATAGTGACAGGTCGGAAAGATTTCATTAAACGCAGAATGGAATGTTTTGACCATCGTTAAAACTGAAATGACTTGACAGACCGGATATTGCTAATGATTGTGTTGATAAGGTTACGAAAATAATGTTTCCAGCTTACCTTGAGATAGTTTTCAATATTAATGTTCTGGAACTCTCTTGGAATAACTTGTCTCTTGTTTCTGAGGGATGCAGCGAATCCTTCGCTGACGCTCACAGCCACCACCAAACATATCACGATAAATCGACTCATTTTTAAGGAAATCGTCTAGTTCGACTGTTTAATGTTCACTTTTGCTTTGAAATTGTAAATTTCAAAAAATATAGTCACAGTCAGATAAGTAAGAAGATGGTTTGCTCTTTGATGTATGTTTACTGGTTGCGTCTCTGATGGAAAATGCGGTTGAAGCGTAACGTAATCTACACCTTTATATTCATCCATCCTCATTATTTTTGCCACTGATGACGATGATGATGATGGCGATTATTATTTTCATATAGAGCTAACCACACTATATTTTCAAGATACTCTGATGTCCAGTCTTTCATATCAAGCCAAAAATTAGCGTTGTAGGTAAGCTAGTTTTTCTTAGTAGCCGTGGCGGTGATGGTGGCATGCATGGCTACTGCATAAAAAATTGCGAGCGAGCACGTAAGAATAATAAACTGCACACATATCTGTACATACACCTGTTCTTATGACGACGCTACGTTTTTGCCCATTGTTCTTCCACTGCTACTGCTGATGGGTTGTCGGACAGGTACTTTTTCCTTGCCCCTTCTTAGCTTTTGCAAAACTTACGTCAATGGATTCACTCAATTTGATGAGCATATTATGGTAAGCAATCAGCATAGCATAATATAAAGTGTCTTCATCATAATTCATATCATCAGAGCCACATGTTCATGTATTATCGAGTCTTGGGATTTTGGATGTTATTGCGGTTTCTGAGTACGTTAAGATTTAAAGAAAAGCCGGATGGTAAAGCCGTCACATATACGTAGCGGAAACTAACAATAATGGAAGGATGCACAAATTTTGTAACTTTTAAAACCGTCTCCTAAACCTTCCCTTAAGGGGCGAAGCTAGGTAGGTATGTATGTAATCCAAATCAAGCTTCTATTTTAAAGAAATACACTATCCGAATCAGTATTTTAAATTCACTAGCTTATGTAATGGCTTTGTTCATAAATACGCGTTTCTGCATTAATAAATTGTGATATGTGTTGATATTTTGGTGGTTGAAAAAATGTATGCTTTGATTATAAATAATTTGTATTATGTTGTTACATATAAAATGTGTTGCAAGCTGAGATTATATTTTCCATTTCCGACTGTATTTCCGACTCTGTTATGAAGAACGGCGAATGTATGTATGTAGTTAAATATACGAAATTGAATTTTTATTAAACATCATAGCATTTTATTAACGTATTAAGTTTGATTTGTAATCCGATTTGAGTGATTTGAATCGAATAAAGGGTGGCCGGTTAATTGGGACACACATTTTAACTTAGCATAGCTTCCAGCGGCATTATAATATACATTCGTTATTTCGCCCATCCATACACAAATAAATGCTCTTTCTATCGGTGGGTGCATCAATGCTCTACGATAAACCCTTTCGAAATGACGGCGAGAAATGTCAAGGGGTTGAAAATCTCTCATTTAAAGGTGTGTATTATAACATTGTATTCCAGTGACAGCACCATATCTGTGTATTGTACCATTAATTATTCACAATATGGGGGAGATAGAGCATTCGATTCTGATTCTCTTAGGCATAATCCAAGAATATATTGTCAACTTTATAGTTGCTATTAATTAGTTCGACTGGCGTCAAAGTTTTGGTAGTCCATTTTTGGTGCCCAAACCAAAATCTCCAAACCTTGACAATTATTGAAGCTTTAAATATTAGCGTTACAGTTAACGACATGTGGTGGGATTAGGCGTAAAAGAATCAGAATCAAACGCTCTATCTCCCACAGGTTGGAAAATGTCAATGTTAATGCGTTTGTCACTTGTACTGCATCGTGAACAAAATGTTACCCTACGCAACCTTGAAATGTCAGATTTTCAACGTCTTGACATTTCTCTCCGCCATTTCGAAAGTGTTTATCGTAGAGCAATGATTCACCCACCGGTAGAAAGAGGATAGATGGGAGTATATATGGGCCAAGTACCGCACTCGTATTATAGTACCGCTGGAAGCAATGGGAGGTCAAAATTTGTGTCCCAATTAACCGGCCACCCTTTATTTGGAAGAATCACTTTTCATTTTTTGCAAATATACCTATTCCTGACCAGATATGTGCAGGATTTATACCTTTACCATATACAATTGCATGAACTGACGAGAAAAATTATTGCCGGATGGACAAAGTTTGTTCGACGAACAGACAAACATTTTATGCAGGTTTAGCAGCATCATAATGAATACGGTCAAAGGTATAGACAGGAATAAAAAAAAGTGAATTGAGTACAAGTTTTAATTGTGTTTTTGTTGAAGTTTACATAAAAAATCCCTGAGGATGAATCAGCAGCTGGGAACATGTTTGTCTTTAAGTAGTTTAGACACTTGCTTGTGTATTAGTCATGTAAATTACTGAGCTAAAGTCAAAAAACGGTGTATTAATTTAAGGTGATTTGTAATAATCATAAAAATTGACAGAAATGAAAATGCAATCGCTTCTTTTCTCGCCGACATAATGGACAATGAAAGGGAGGAGGAAGGTTACAAATTGCATACTGCAATATATTATGTTAACTGATAGGCAAGCGGCTTCAAAATTGACGATGACAGGGTGGAAAAAGTTTCAGCAAGTCGTTTTTAAATGATTAGGCTGTCGTCCTTCGAGTTTAATTTGCTGCAAAACATTTTAAAGCATATTAGTTAACCAGAGGAAGCAGCAATTGTGAGAACACAATAATGAAGAACGCCTAAAGCCCAGAAGGAAACAAAGAATTTAGTATGGCAAAACTAATAAGCAACAACTATTAGGAAACTGAAACGAAGGCTTTGTTCATGGGATGCATCAATTTTTGGCAGCAAAGCAAAAATGTTTTTGTGTAATTATTAATCAATTCATTAATAACCGACATACATCCCCAAAGTCTCAATCACGTGAAATTGGAAAATGAAAAATTCCATATAAAACATGCAAGCACACTTTATGCAATTTACTGCTTCTCTTGGTCTTAATTGTATGTATTTGATTTTTGCAATTTTTTCAGCTGTCATAAAAGTTTAAACAAAAAATGCAATTTAAGCAGTTTCATGATGCTGCTGTTGTAATCCCGGTTCCATCCAACTGAACGTGCTCAACCATGGCGAATTTTCATCTCGCTCCAGCGCACTTCATCTTCCCACTAATCTATCACCAATAACATGTAATTATTTCTCTTTCGCTTTTTTCCTTTTTTTGTTCCACTTTATTCTACCGAAAACTTCAACGGACCAAAAGACCAAGTGCAGTTCTAGATTCTTCTGACGAAGTTTATTTTATTTTTTATGATGGTAAACCTACTGTCTGACATAATGAGGTTCATGTGTGCACGTACTTACCTAAAGTGGAACTAGTAACTTTTAGCAAAAAGAGAGAGGCAGTTACTTACATATGTCATCATAAAAACCGGCCAGTTTATAAAATGACGTCGTCTCAAGTGGAATATTTAGACCTCGATTAAATATGCAAATACTAGAAGTAAATATTGAAAAATAAAAGGGACTGGTTATGGTTTTAAGTTTCAGACAAGCCTTTTCACATGACATGCTGATGGTGTGACGGTGTTAATATCGTCTTCATCGAAACAACAACGACGTCACGTTAGTATTAGGAATTTACGCTTACAATGTCACTTTTAATGTTAACCTCATCCATTGCTTGTTGTTGTCCGCTCACTTTTCTCTATCTATTCTGATGTTCTCAGCTTCATCTCAGCTCCTTCGATCAAAAGAATGAGCTCAACATTCAACATCTTGTTTGCTAACAAAACACACCTGCAATCAACGGCGACGTGTGAGGAGGAGATTGAGAGATTATTGATGTTGTTGTGGTGGAAGTATAAAAGTCGCTTTCGTCATCCTCATCTTCTTCCTCATAACACTTATCTTTTTTCCTTTCCACTCTAGTACTTCCATACAGTGTGGCCCAAAGATAATCATCGTCTTTTTTTATTCACAACAATGACTAGCGGTACACTCCTAAGTAATTAAAAATGATGACGATTAAAAATGCACTTTTAATTAAATCGCTCGTCATCATCGTCAGGATATCAATGAAAACCAGTGGGATCACCCTGCCACTTCTACGCATGATTTCACGTTTACTTTTTAATAGCATGCTTTGGTGGCAATGTCATTCGCTCTGTCTCTCTAAATACTCATAATTAAGTATGCTAATACGACAAATATATTCTACAACAAAGTTGATATAGTGGAAGTGGTAGGTAGTGGGCCAACCCTGTCACTTCCAAGAAGAACACTAATATGCTTTTTATGTGCGTAAGCAAACCAGATCGACCAGTCAAAACAGGTAAATAGATATTTGATGAGGTTGAGGTTCCCAAAAAATCATCAATTTTTCATGAGCTTTCCTTCTTTTTTTCTGTTCAGAAAAACAGTTTCTTAGCAAAACAGGGTCGTGAGATTGACCTTGGTCATCTGTCATATAAGTTTAACCAATTAAGAAAAAGGGATTATAAAATGTAGCGACCACGACCTCGATGACAATTAAAAGGATGTTCATATTACCTATTCATCTACCAAAACCTCTAAGCACATAATTTATGTTTGTCATGTTTTGTGCGTTTGCTTGGGAAATTTATTGCTCAGCATTTGATAGAGAATTTAGAAGTTTATATTGTACAGAACACATTAAAATGTCTATACTTCAAGTGCAAAAATCTCATCAAACTCATCACGGTAAATACATGAAATGAACTATTGCATACAGCATGCGTATGTAGGTGCATCATTTTATCAACCCTACATATTTATGTTTTGTTTGTGATCCAGAGATTGAATATCGAGCAACCCAATTTTTGATAATTGCTCTAAATTCTCTATCAATTACACGCTCCCTGCAGGGGAAAAATTAACAGCGGTGATACCATTTCGGCCAACAAGGAGACCATTGGAAGTGGTATTCCTGTTTGCAATGAATTGCGACAACTTTGCAAAGAAAAATATTATACATATATCTAGATATATTAGCAACATTGCTTATACTGATTTTACACCTTTTAGACTTTAAAATCAATTACTCTGCCATAAGATATATTGTTTTGACATTACGCAACTTAAATGTTGTTTATAGCTGTTATTTCAGAGTTCATAATACTCCAGAAGTTGCAAGGTGCAACTGATATTTACCAGATACCTCTTCCAACACTGTAAACGTATACCTTGTCATTCAAAAGCCTGCAGTTACAGTTATGCCAAGATTGATATAATAAAACTACATCCTGCAGGGTGGATTGTGGAACATTTACATAAGCCATAATCCGTCAATATTGCATTCTGTTACCTTTCCCTTTTATGCTTCTTGCTTAAAACAGTCCCATCATCATCGTCCTCGTAGATCGTTACAGCGTGCTCAGAGAAAAAGGCTTGTAATTAAAATTTAGTTGTTAAAATCGCATACATAAGTCGTGGATCGTATGAATGAGCAAACACTTTTATTGCATGTCAAACACATCAAAGTGAATTGAACTAAATGAGATATTGTACTAAAATATACAGACGTAAAATCGTTACTCTTATCATCTTCCATCTTATTAATAAAAGCTGCTATTGCACATGCATATTTTACGACAATTGACTGCAACAAGTGAAAAAAATTTGCTCCAAATTTTAAATACCTAATCAAAAATGTATTTATTTCACACTGTCAAGTCAGTCCACTTTGCTTATCTATCTATTTTTTACAAAAATACTTGTCATTTTGAATCACTGAAAAATAAGCGAATTAAATGAAAAAGATTGCAATAAAGTTAAAAGCATTCGGCTTGATGATTTATTGAGCTCGTTAGCTTCGAAGGTTTGTTTATTCGTTCATGGTGTGACAACGTCATTCTGCAGAATGTACATAGGTATTACTTTTTTATTTGCATTGTACATTGCATTTAAAATCCTGTTAATTAACATTGTCAAACATATATGACCCAGAAGATTTTTTGAAGATGATAAAATCGAGCGCTTGCCACCGCATGCATGCAAGACATAACAGCGTACGCATAAAATTGCCTATGTAGTAGAAAAGTGAGCTGCCTATGCCATGCTCCATTTAGCTCACTTGCATTTTATTTACATAAACTTTTGCATGACTTATATAATTCAACTTAATTTGTAACAATATTACATCACCTTAAGTAAACATTGCTAACGTAATCCTAAAAGTTAATTGTACTGTATGAAAATGCAGAACCATATTAAAAATAGGTGCTCTCTGCTATTTAGGAACATGTTCAATATTTACGATTTTTTAAACACAGCAACCTACGGTCTAGTAGAGAGTGAAGGACGCACAGATATAGAGAGATATGTAGCAGGTTTTTTGCTACTCAACTGCTTCACTGAATCTGGTACTGTCTGGTTTTAGTCACTCTAAATGCTAGGGAAGTGCGGCAATCAAATATATTTAGCTAAATGTTTTAATTAATTAATTCTTCTTAACTTGAAATGTACATCCTGAGGGAGAGAGAGTGTATAAAATTACCCAAATTCTTACTTTCCTACACTGTATTTAGCATTATTATACCGTAAATTAAATATGATTGGATTCTTTGTGTGATGATGACGAACAATCATGAACAATGTACATTGAAGCCTGGAATTAAAAATAGAAATTATATACAATCTAGGCAGGTGTAAAAAGAAACATCAACATATCAAATATTGCCAACGTTTTGCTGAAATAGCATTTTTTGGTGCAACATAAGACCATCGTTATTTTAAATCGGCTTAAATTAGTTATTTATATAATTGAGCCCATTTCATTACAATGAAAATAATAGATGTGTATATTTAACTTGTAAGGTTATTTAGCATTTCATGACGGTACAAAGGTTTAAGTATTAAGTAAAAGTTTATTCACTTGAATTGCGCAAAACAAAACGCTCAAGGACTTTGGACTTTTTGTTACAAGTTCCTCACTGAATGAATTGATGCTACCTGAAACTAATCAAAGGGATTAAACAGGTGGCCAATAAAAAATAAATGATAGGACATAAAAATGGTAAATCCGAAAGCTCAAAAAGAAACAATAAAAAAGTTAATCGGGCAATTTCTCGGAATTGTGCTACATCTTCAGAATATGTATGTACTCATCCCCTATTAGCTCATTACGTTGCATAGGTACATCGAACTTCATTCAGGTTTTTGCTGAAATCATCGTCATTAAATCACGTTATGTTTCCTCTTCTTACATTCAAGAATTAAAAGGATCTAGAATCTAGCAAAATTGTTAATGGCAAGTTATTAAAGAAGGAATAGAAAGATGTTGAAACGGCTGGGTTCTGCCAATTGGCAATTGATTGAAATTAATAAAAAATATTTACCCTTTACAAAGTCATCCAGGTATTTCCTAAGCAAATTACAGTGAAGGCTATCAGTAGCGATTTTTGTGGTTTCGATTCATATATTTATGCTTCTTGTAGCGTGTCATGGGCCATGGCCACACAAGAAAAAATTCAAGTGGTACCTAAATGCAATCTTTTTCGGTGTCTGCAAAATTGTACCTATCTGTAACTTGTGATCAAATCGAAATAAACGTGGGATGTGGGCACAAACTCATCACCGCGGTTACAATCCACGAGTGGTGTTTGTGGACAGCTCACAATAATTTACATTGTGTTACGCAACAAATGCTAAAGTCATTTCATGTAATGTGCCATTCGTGTATTTTTTCCACATTTTTTTCTGCAAATACAATATCGGTTGGATTTTGTGGTTTCATATGAAATTATGGTATCTCTGGTACTATAGGTAACACTCCCACACAAAAAAATATAAAATTCTGGATTAAATTTAAAATACTTTAATAGTCAGAACTGTCACGTGTGAAAATGAAAGACTGAAAGTTGAATTTTACTGCATGTTTCATGACGTGTTTACGATATTGATACAGATCGCTTTATGTTGCATGTAGACTAAAAGATAGATAATAATACATGCAAGTTTTATTGTAACGCAACATTAATTGCGATTATTGCCGTCATTATATTGGTGTTGTTTGTTGTGTATCTTGTCATAATAATATGTAATTGCTGTACAAGTGCACATACGCAATAACAATGTCTCATCCTTATAATATATTGATCTCATGAATCATCATGAATGGGTTAAAATTGGTCTAGTTTGCTCGTCAAAATATTAGATATTCATTCACTGCCAATGTCAGTAGCTACGGCCGACCGGTGACGACCAGTGGCCACGCAACAACAATAAATAATTTGCCATCTACATACTTGTTCGAAACCATCATTCATAATTTGGCTATTTTCTATCTCAGATTCACTGCATTTTCAAAGTACAGTTGAGAAATTCTCCGCATAGCAACAGCGCTGTCGATATGAAACAACAGTTTTTTGACAGCAATTGACACAAACGTGGTGGCCATAATGAACAAGAATTACGAGAGAGTGATAAGAATTACTCTAGCAACTACTCAATTGCATTTGTTTTGTAAGAGCAAATATCGACATTTAATACAAGTAAAAAATGAAGATTTCGCAAAATAAATTATGTACACGGCATGACTATGTAATTCTGCCTGCTGCACTGCATAAAGACAGTAATAGTCGCTTGTTTTTTTCTTTTTCCAGAACAGAACAACAACAGCAAAGTGGTTTATGGGTTTTCCTTTAACACGTTTGTGCCCAGCGATAGATGTATATCTCATTCTCATTTCTTGTCTCATCATCGCACTTGCACTATATTGCGTTGTTGAACTTGTCAGTTGACTCATTCATTTGTAGTTTCACGAGTCCATAGTGAATCATTAGAGCAGGTGTGATTTTTCCACGAAATAGATTTTTTTGCGCATACCTGTTAGCTTTATGTTTGAACAATGGGATTGGAAATAGAATGTGAAACGAAATAAATCATAATCTACATGTAATATCGTCTATCGTACTATTATCCACATTATTTTTTTCCTTGATTATTATTGCCTTAGAATATACATGGTAGCGAGGTTGGTAAATTGTAAAATGACCTTAAAGAAGACGCCACAGAATTTCATCCATGTCATGTCTTTATATTCCATTCTATATTTCAAGACAGATAGACATGCAGTTTTGAGTTTGTTTGTTTCATGTTTGTTGGAGAATTGCGTGATTTCTTGATTTTCCAAGAAGAATCACCATTCACGGTCGCGGTCGTTTTAATAACTATTGTACGGTACCACAATGTATGCACTTGACTACCAAGATGGAAGATTAAGATTCATTGATGATGATGACTCATAATCAACATATAGTCCAATTGTCTACCATCTAAAAGGAAACATGAACGCACGTTCGTGCAAAGTGCTAATGTCATATTTAAATAGCTGATATTGAAGATGTATTTAGTGCAGTGTTTTGAGTCGAGCACTTTTGTTGGCTTCTTTCGTGGCGAACCGATAATTTGTATGATGGATGACCGTCAATAATTTAGATTCATATGACATCCAATAGTTAGTTACCTTTGTTTCTAAGAAGACTATTAAACTATGTATACGTACTAGTAAGCTTTATACTTATTCCTGCGAAGGGCGTAAAAGTAGTTGGGAGACAAAATATTATATAGCGACATAACTTCGTAAACTTTTATTATTTTGCAGATGCAATAAACATGCAGACAGGCAGATGCAACAATGACTTTAAAATGGACCAGTGGCCTGAGTCGCTTGTCCCTTACTTTACACTTTATGTACCTCAATCTCTGAAGTAAGCAACTGCCTGCGCAAATTAAAGTACCAAGAAATTGTTGAATCTTGTAATAAAAGTTACAAGTCAGGTTTACTCTTCTAGTGCGTCAAAGAAAATTCGCCCGTATTTTTTGTTACAATCCACATTTTCGTAACAAAGTATGTACCTAATTAATTTTCAACGTCAAACGTCATAACGTAAAATATATTATGATTCGTATTTCATTATCATATAAAAACAAAAAAAGTATGTATTTTATACTTTTTACTTAAACTCGCTGTAGAATTTGAACCAGGTCAGTTACTAAATGACTAACCTCACATCATAAAATTAAAATTTTACGAAAGACAATTAAGAAATGATCAAGCATATGAATCTTGATAACAAAAACAAGCACCTTTACCATAGCAAATAAGATGTTAAGGAAGCTGGTTTACAAGTGAGTGTATCGTAAACCAAGATAGCCTTAAAATTATATTGTACACCTAATAAAAGTCATTTACCTTTTTAAACAATTACATTTATTAAAATGCTCAAAACTTTCTCCACTCTTAAACATCTCATTTCTCTTTAGCATTAAATACCTTTCACAAGATGCCCCATAACTACACTACTCTGGTCTCCGAATTTACATTTATACTTTCCTCGATATTTTAATTTTGTGATTAATAATTAATCTTCGTCACCATGACATTATGTATATTTACAATCATAAATACCATTTCCACCAGCGTTAACGTGCAGAAAAGTACAAGCAAAATCAATCCCTTCTTATCTTTTGCAAGGTATGGACAATGAGAGAAGGTCGAAATTCTTATTCGAACTATGACTACTGTTGCTATGGAGATCGTGGTGTGAATAATTAGGAAACTTCTAAAATTCTGAAATGACAAGTATTAGAAATGTAGAAATTTCTGTATTATTTTCATGTCATGTCATTATTTTATTTGTGTGGGGAAAATAAGACTATGTAAAGAACAGGACGAGACTTGTATCAAGCTTCATTGCTTTCCAAACAAGTAAGTAGGAGGAGTCTTGCCGCAATAATCATGAATATTGCGTTTCAGGCAAGCTCCTAAAAATTAAGTGAAGGCGAGTCATGTTGTCTTGTCGCAATGAACTAGGCATTGCATTCAGGCAAGAGTAGTCAGACGTGCGTGAGAGACAGAGGAAGAGAGTTGTTCAGCAAAAAAGGTCTGAGAGAGGAAGTAAGAGGTCAAGTGACGAAACACGAGCAATCAACGTGTCAAGTCAATCGACCACAGTTTTAAAAGAGAGATTTAGTGACGGAACACGAGCAATCAACGTGTCAAGCCGATCACTCAGTTTTTAAAAAGAGATAATCAGAAGAATCAAGACTAATTTAAAAGTGTTTTCAAGAATAAACTTAAAAAGTGTTTTAATTTTCCCCACAATTACGTAATCTGTGTCTTTCCGTGCATTTTATTTCTGGGCAATAGTAACTTTAATTCTCATCAAATTAACATCTTCATCATCCAAGATTCACCCACGAGTTAGTCCATTGGAAGTAATTGAGGTTATCAGTTACATTCCGG
This sequence comes from Sinella curviseta, assembly GCA_004115045.4. NCBI lineage: Eukaryota > Metazoa > Arthropoda > Collembola > Entomobryomorpha > Entomobryidae > Sinella > Sinella curviseta. The sequence goes on from CM023201.3 coordinate 54,383,824, forward strand.
ACATTTTGGTGACCCCGACGTGATCGGGTGGATCGGGGGGAAGATGGATGAGTTAGTGATAGAACGGCGACCTGTGAGATGGGAGTTCAACAAGCTATATGACGAGCTGATCAGTTTGTTAAAGGAAGATAAGCCCAAGAAAGACTCGATTCACATCAAGTTTAAGTTGTTCAGTGATGCTTTTGATAACCTTCAACAACACGATGTCAAAATTATGGAGCAACTGGCGAAGAGTAATGCGGGAGAGGATGAGGAGCACAAGGAGGTAGAGAGCATTATGGATATCAAGACCAAGTACGAGGAAGTGCGGTTATCAAAAGAGACAATGTTCCAGACAACTCCGTCCGTTTATCAAGAAAGTGTTCCAGGAAGTGCCAGCTTGGAAACAGTGAAGATGAGGAATTTCAACCTCCCGACTATCAAACTGAAGAAATTCTCGGGAGAACTTACAGACTGGTTGGCCTGGTGGGCTCAGTTTGAAAAATTCCACGAAGACCCACACATGCACGGAAGCGATAAATTCCAGTACCTGCTGAATGCGTTGGAACCAGGAACAGATGCTTACGAAATAGCGGACGGCTACCCTCAGACCAACGAAAATTACCCGGAAATGATTCAAGCATTGAAGAAGCGGTTTGCTGATGAAGATCTTTTGCTCCAAGTTTACGTCCGTCAGCTGTTGAATTTGGTAATTTCAAATGTGAATGCTAAAGAGAAGATTCCGTTGAAAACTCTGCATATCAAACTGGACTCGCACTTGCGTGCACTCAAGACATTAAAGTTGGAGAAAGCGGATCCCGCTACTTGGCTCTTTCCACTAGTAGAATCCAGTTTGCCGGAAGCTGTGTTGGATAACTGGCAAAGAAGTGCATTATCATCAATGGATGGGAGTAAAGAAAATCCGCCAAGAACGAGACCGGATTTCTTAATGGAGTTCCTGGAGAGAGAAGTCCAAATCAAGCAGAAGATAGACATTACACGTACATTCGCAAAAGATCAGGAGAAAGGAGGAGGAAGTGTGGAGAAGAAGCACGATCAACGAGTCTTCAAGATAGCGAATCGAAAGTTAGAAAGAAGGCCTCCAGTAGCAACTTTATCCTCGTTCCACAACGCAGAGAGATAAGAATGCGTCTTCTGTGAGAAGACCAACCATTTAAGCAAAGATTGTTTCCGGGCGAAGGAGATGACCTACGACGAGCGAATCGCCATTCTCAAAAAGAAGGGACTTTGTTTCCGTTGCTGTGGAAAACATCAAGCTAGAGATTGTACAACAAAGCTGGAGTGTACTGTTTGCAAGCGCCGCCATCATACCTTGCTCTGCAGAGATTATCAGAATGTTAGGAAGACGCCAACCAGGAATGAAGAGCCTCCGTCCAAGCGAGCAAGATCAGATTCCAAACGAGGGGAACCAGGAACCGTGGAGACGACTTCCAGTCATGCTAGCATAGGAGCTGGTAATGCCGTTACTTTACAAACGCTGAAAGTGGCAATTGTCAACGGAAAGAAGAAGATCGAGATACGGGCATTCATTGACGGAGGATGTGAGAAGAGTTACATAACACGAAGAGCGGCCAACTTACTTCAACTTAAGCCTGTAGGAGTGGTACGGTCAGTACATTATCTTTTTGGAGGGCATCAGACGTCTGTTATCACGCATAACAGGCACAAGATCAATTTACAATCAGTGGAGAGCAAGTTCCAGGTCAACGTGGAGGTTCGAGAGCAGGAAAAGATATGTACAGAAATGCCTACTCCAGTACAACAGGATTCAAGAGTTTTACAAGAGCTGAAAACGAGAAACATAAATTTGACAGATGATGGGAAGTCGGATATTGATTTGCTGATTGGAGCAGACATTTATCCTCATATCATAACAGGACAGCACGTTAAGCTGACATCAGGCGCAGTAGCAATTTATACCAAACTAGGCTGGACGGTGATGGGAGAAATCAACAACAACGAACGTGGTGAGAGCATTTCCAGTTCCTGCATTTCAATGTCGGTGAATGACGCAAGATTAGCTACCATCTGGGAATTGGAGACGTTGGGCATCAAAAAACCTTCCGAGCAGAAGGAAATACAGAAGAAGGCAGAGCTGGCGAGGGAGAACTACATTTCGAGCATCTCAAGAGGAGAAGATGGACGCTATATTGCCAAGTTGCCGTGGAAGGAGGATTTACCACATTTACCTACAAATAGACCGGTGGCATTCAAGCGGTTAGAAGCTGCAACAAAAAAGCTGAAGGAGAAGGGAATGTTCAACTGTTATGACAAAATCATCAAGGAGTGGGAGAAAAGCGGCTTCATCGAAAAGGTTCCACCAGACGACAACGCCCAACGAACGCATTACTTGCCACATCGAGCAGTAATAAAAGCGGAGAGTACAACTACACCAGTGAGACCAGTCTTTGACGCTTCCTGCCGTGTTGGAAGGTCACCCTCACTCAACGACTGTCTTTTCACTGGAGAGAATTATGTCCTAATGATTCTGGACATTTTATTACGATTCCGCGAGAAAGCAGTGGCGTTCATCGCAGACATAAAGAAGGCATTCCAAATGATTGGATTGGATGAAGAGGACCGTGACGTTGTTAGATTCTTGTGGTGGAGCGACGAGACGATGACCAAAGTTGAGGAATACAGACACGCACGCGTAGTATTTGGAGTGACATGCAGTCCGTTTATTTTGGCAGCCGTCCTCTTTCATCATTTATCAAACTTGCCAGAAACTGAGAAGACGTTTGGAGAAAAGCTGCTGTCTACACTATATGTTGACAACTGTGTCAATTCGGAGGAGACTGAAGAAGAATACATACATTTCAAGGAGAAAGCAGTAAGAGTCATGAATGAGGCGGCTATGGATCTAAGAATGTGGCAGTCAAATATTGAAGACGTTGAAAATGAAGAAACACGAATCGTTTCAGTGTTAGGACTTCTTTGGGACAGGAAGGAGGATCAATTATTTGTGAATATGAAGGGGTTCAGTATTCCAGACAAGATAACCAAGCGAACTGTGTTATCTACAATACAGAAAATCTTCGACCCCATTGGCTTCACCTCACCATGTGTTCTCCCAATGAAGATTTTATTGCAACGTACCTGGCAAAGTAAGGTGAAGTGGGATGCAGAGTTACCTAAAGAAGAGGCAAGGAAATTTGAGAGGTGGTGTTCTGAAGCAAAGGACATAAGTCAAATACGCATTCCGCGTCAATTTACAAATGGCAACACGGACAGGAGAAGCTGGACCGTTCATGTTTTTGGAGATGCGAGCAAGGCCGGCTACAGTACAGCAGTTTTTCTACGAGTCGGAGGAGCGGAAGTGACCATACAACTACTTTGTGCCAAATCTAGAGTTGCCCCGGTGAAAGTAATGACGATACCCAAGCTTGAGCTTATGTCGTGTTTGCTTGGAGTGAGAGCCTACAATAGAGTAAAGAAAGCACTGGCACTAGAAGAAGTACCAACGACATTCTACACAGATTCTTCCACTGCCCTTGCCTGGATCAAGAGGAATGACCAGTGGGGAACTTTTGTGTCAAACCGAGTAAAAGAGATAAGTCAGTCTACTCAACCGGAACAATGGAGACATGTAGCAGGTGTAAACAATCCAGCCGATCTTCCATCACGAGGATGTAGTCCAAACGAACTGAAAGAATCAACATGGTGGGCGGGGCCTGACTGGATTTATTTGGACGAGAACGAGTGGCCAGAGTCGATGGAAAATTACAATGAAGCTGAGATTTTGGAGGAGAGACAGAAGAGCAAGACGGTGGTATCCTTTTCGGTTGTGGAGCGAGTGCAAAACTCACATACATTTGATCAGATGGTGAGGATCATAGGCTGGGTGAGACGCTTTTTGTTTAATAAGCTTATCAAACAAGAATCAATGAAGAGGAAGGGATCACTCACAAAGGAGGAAATCGAGAAAGCAGAAATTATGTATGTACGTGAAATTCAACGAGAATCATTTCCAAAGGAGGATCGAGCCAAATTAAATGGATTGGAAATTTTTGAGGATGAGTGGGGATTGTTACGTGTAAAAACCAGGCTCACGTACCGTGAAGAGTTGGGAGATTATCGGTATCCCATTGTTCTACCTCACAACCACCCAGAGGTACAGCAATTAATCAAGGATTATCATGAGAAGTACACATTTCATGCCGGAGTTGGAGCCTTGCTGACCATCATAAGGAATAAGTACTGGATAACGAAAGCCAGGCACACAATCAAAAAGGTGCTCAACAAATGTATCAGGTGCAAGAGATTTTCAGCAAAACCAGCAGTTCCAGTTCCAGCACCACTACCACTTGATCGTATAAAAGACGCTGAGGTTTTTGAAGTAGTAGGCGTGGATTTAGCAGGACCATTGATACTGAAAGACAGCAGCAAGGCGTGGTTGGTGATTTTCACCTGTGGAATTTATCGAGCAGTTCATTTTGAGGTCGTCAAAAGTGTGAGCACCGTAGCATTCATCAGAGCGCTGGAATCATTTAGCGAAAAGTTCAGACGGCCAGCCATTATCTATTCTGATAATGGAACGAATTTCAGAGGAGCACACAACCTTTTTCGAAAACTCAACTGGGATGAAATTCAAGAAGACGAGAAAATTTCCAGGATTGAGTGGAAATTTAACCCGGTGACTTCCAGTTGGTGGGGTGGATTTTGGGAAAGGCTAATACGAGTAGCCAAAGAATTATTGAAGAGGACCATAGGAAAAGGATCGTTAAATCAAAACGAGTTAAAATTGGCAGTTAAAAGCGTAGCAGAGGCAATGAACGCACGACCACTCACGTACGTGACTGAGGACCCCACCGACTTGGAACCACTTACACCAGCATTGTTTTTGCATCCTTGGGGGAATGCAACTCTACCAGAACGAGAGATCACAGAGGCAGAAAAGCTACGAGTGCGACTTAAATATATGAATACGCTGAGGAAGGAGCTGAAAGGTCGTTTCATGAGGGAATACCTTTCCATGCTAGTGAATCGGAATGTCAAGAAACCAACCAGAGAGTTACGAGTAGGAGAGTTAGTCTTGGTGGGAAGTGACAACACCAAGCGTCTAGAGTGGCCGTTGGGCAGGATTGTGGAAACCATTCCAGGAAGAGACAAGCAGTGCAGGCTAGCAAAAGTCCGTATCGAGCGAGGCGAAATAGTGAGGTCCATGCAACGGCTCTACCCATTGGAGGTGGATGACGACATGGATAACCAAAAGGCGTTACAAGAACAAGGAGTAAGGACAAGGTCGGGGCGTATCATTCAGCGTCCCATGAGATTTAAGTGAGTCAAGTTTCGTGGTGGCCAAATGGAGCTCTCCTTAGATTTTTCTCTTTCATTATTTTCATTTTTATTTCTTTATTTTTTCATGGAGAGTTGCGCAGGTTTTCCTCTTAAATTTTCATGTTAAGATAGGAAGAGGTTTTCCCTCGCGCCCACAGTCAATATAATTGTTTTTTAAATTCCAGAATTGTCATATAGTAATGTAAAAGACTCCCGTCTTTTCCATGGCGGGAGGATATTAGAAATGTAGAAATTTCTGTATTATTTTCATGTCATGTCATTATTTTATTTGTGTGGGGAAAATAAGACTATGTAAAGAACAGGACGAGACTTGTATCAAGCTTCATTGCTTTCCAAACAAGTAAGTAGGAGGAGTCTTGCCGCAATAATCATGAATATTGCGTTTCAGGCAAGCTCCTAAAAATTAAGTGAAGGCGAGTCATGTTGTCTTGTCGCAATGAACTAGGCATTGCATTCAGGCAAGAGTAGTCAGACGTGCGTGAGAGACAGAGGAAGAGAGTTGTTCAGCAAAAAAGGTCTGAGAGAGGAAGTAAGAGGTCAAGTGACGAAACACGAGCAATCAACGTGTCAAGTCAATCGACCACAGTTTTAAAAGAGAGATTTAGTGACGGAACACGAGCAATCAACGTGTCAAGCCGATCACTCAGTTTTTAAAAAGAGATAATCAGAAGAATCAAGACTAATTTAAAAGTGTTTTCAAGAATAAACTTAAAAAGTGTTTTAATTTTCCCCACAATTACGTAATCTGTGTCTTTCCGTGCATTTTATTTCTGGGCAATAGTAACTTTAATTCTCATCAAATTAACATCTTCATCATCCAAGATTCACCCACGAGTTAGTCCATTGGAAGTAATTGAGGTTATCAGTTACATTCCGGACAACAAGCTTTGCAACTTGATCAGTTTATAAAAAATGGTCGATTATGTGACATTTTTCTGTTTCCGCTTTAAATTGGTTTCAATAGTAACGGAGCTCTTTGTTTTCCGCAATCGCTTGCTTGGTTGATATGCCGTGGCCAAAGCTCTCTCAGCTCTTGCTCACCTGCTCCGCTGTAGTCCGTAGCCCCAAATCTCGAAAGATGAGATGAAATTCCAGCGCTAAACCACTCTCTTAAACTGCCTACCTGTTTTGGCAATGTACCGCAAAACGTCAACAAAACAACCTTCTTAATTTTTTTTGCTCTTCGAAAAGCAAATTAAAAAACTGCAAACTTCGACAGTTAGGCAAACTATAAGCTAATCAGTGTTATTAAATGAAATATAGCATTTAGTCTTGATCGGAATAGGTACATGGTAATTAATGTAAGAAGGATGCTGTTTCTGTATGGGAATAAATTGTCTTGAGTTAACTTTCGTACGAGTGTTTGTAGTTGTTACTGATAACTGCTGGTTATCAAGTTACTTTTGAACTGCCAATCCTTTCAGTTAAGTAACCCAAGTTGGAGGGAGGAAAGTAGGAGGTAATTGAAGATGGATGATAATTTAGCGTGTCCCCGTTGTAAAACAACTAAATATCGAAATCCTTCTTTGAAGCTCCTTGTCAACACCTGTGGACATGCACTCTGTGATAATTGTGTGGAATTACTTTTCGTTAAAGGTATGGACAATTTTGATTATGACTTTAATCATTAATACGTACCATGTTTCTTGATGAAGGTGTAATGGGTGTGATTTAAACTTAATAGACATTTACTAATATTATATATATTATTTTGTAGGTTCGGGAGCCTGTCCAGAATGTGGCATCCCTCTTCGTCGCTCCGGCTTCAGAGTCCAGCTGTTCGAGGACCCTGCTGTAGAAAAAGAGGTGGATATAAGGCGTCGCGTTCTTAAAGACTTTACAAAGCAGGAAACCGACTTTCCGAGCCTACGGGAGTATAACGACTATCTTGAACAGGTACACATTAAATCACTTTTTAATAAGGACATTGTTCGTCAAATTGAGTATATTATATAGTTTGTCTTTGTTTCAATCAATGACTATATATGCAAATACTTAGATGGACGTTAATTTAAGAGCATTGAGCAAAGCAAATTATTTCATTCACTTTCTGTACCCATTGCAATACTTATCCACTCTTTATTTGTCGTATCGGTACTCGTAAAAACTCCGAGGGTTGAGCTAATTGAGAAGACGCAGGAGTTGTTGTGTAAGTACTAGTATGTATTAGAAATGTAATACAAGGGCACATGATAAAGGGTATGAATATATAACGGCGAAAGTAAAAATTCACTATTGGATCGAATTATAAAACGAAGTGTTTTTTTCTAAATACATACGTGGGCGATTTTGTTGCAAAACGGGAATATAAATGTAGGCAACCCCATTTGATAATGGCATGTGGCCCTTGAGCAATGTACTCACTTACAATCTTCACTATAGTATTACTACAATAAATGAAAAATGTAATTCAACATTTATCGTGGAATACTCACTGAAATGCCTAGAACGAACATAAGAAGACTAATGCAACAGCGAAGGGTTAGGCATATATGTTAAAGTAAATATGGCTATAAGTCGACTATAAATATTTAGATGTTAACGCAAAGTGTCGATCAATAATGACTTTAATAAGGCTCGTTCCAGTTGTAATAATTTAATGGATGTTGTCTAAAAGGCAGACGTGACCTTGAAAAATTAGGAAATTCTGTTTTGCATTTAAATAAAGTACTGTTGATCATAATATTATGCTTCTATATGTGTAAAACTACTTTCCCTTGCGCCTGGCTATGGAACACTCAGGTTTCTTCTGGGAATAGTTTTGATCGATTTGGATGAAGCTAAAATGCAGTAAAAGTGTTAGCTCCTGCCTCAAAATGATGCTTGCTTTCAAGCTCCGAGGTAAATTTGCTAGCATGCATATCATGCAGGGAGAAAATTAGTATGTCAAAAACTAATTATGTATGTATGGACCATTAAGCGAAATGACATATTAATATTAAAACGCTTCAATAGTAGCATAGAAAGTATGGACTATTTTTAGACTTATTTTATTAATTAGAACTAGAAGTAAATCATAATGTTTTGCAACTCGATTAGATCAAATGGGACATGTAGTTTTGCTTTACTGGTATTTGTAACGCTTTTTAAAAGTTATGTACAATGTACAGCGAGAAAGTGAAAATGAAGCGAAAAATATTTCATCGCCTGGTCGCAACCTCACAACAACATGACTCTTTCATCGTTATTTGTTTCTATACGGAGGTGAAAAGTTTGAGATTGAAAAGATATAGTATTAAACTTCAATTTCAGTCCTGTATTATTGCCATTTCTGGCTGGCTTTTGACTTAACATTTTTTGTGATGTATTGTGACTGGTGTACTAATCCGAGGCAAAATAAAAAGCATTTAAGTTGTGTATCAATAGAACCTCACTTTTCAAAGAAGATGTCTTTGAAGTTGAAGTGAAAACTTATATAAGGGGACTACTAGAGTAGAAAGTCATTCAACATGAATAAGTACGAAGCGAAATAACGAAATGGCAAAGTTGAGTTATTAGGATCACCTAGGTCGGTTTCTTTCAGGTTATTACTCATATCCTTGCCTTATACTTTACCTTTTATGTTTTGCTTAATCTGTGTTTCTTGGAAAATAGTACGTTGTGTACAGACATACGAAGTTATGTATTCTTTTCCCCACCTCGAAATCCCAAATCCCCATTTCAAATAAAAGTGCATATAAGCTCATAGGTGGATGTCTTCCTGAACCCCAAAATAGCTAGCTACCTAGTCGGTTGCAGGAGTTTACTAGATTTCATCCGTCATCCATTCCATTTCCCATTACACATATTATGCCATTCATTTTTTATGCTCCCGTTTTCCCGACAAGAAAATATACGAATCCATAGGCAATAGTGAATACAGTGAATAGATGGTAAAATGTACGTGGTGGTTTTGTATACACACGTGCTTTAAAAAACTATAGAGTTGTGATCTTTAACTGACTCCCAAAAAATCCATATTTTTCTGTTCCATGATTTCCCATTAAGAATACTAGGTAGGGATTGGGAATTCACTCGAGTTCATCGTTCAGGGGCTACCTGAAAATTCCTCCGTTGCTTGACGATATTTTTTTAACTCCCTTAATTCGTTTGTCTTTTTGATCTTCCCTTCCCTCGGCTCCAATCTGATCTGAATTGATCTCCCAAAAATAAACTCCAAACCGTTCCACAGATTTCTTGTTTCTTGTCCTAAATACCAACTAAACTTTTCATCTCTGCTCTCTGTATGCTTTCTTCTTGTGATGTTGCGTGTGTGGTCTTGTTTTATCATTGTCAGTTGTATCTGTATACAATATTTTATTCATCATCATGACAGTCACTCTCTCTACACTTTCTTCTGCACTCTTGAGCTGAAACGGTAAACACAAGACCGTGCAACAAGAACAAAATCATCATCAGCTCTCATACATACATGTTTTATTATCCATTTGTTTGTGTACTCGTGCGTGCAAAAGATATGAATAAAGGTTGTAGGCTGTATTTTGTCCTTGTTGTAAGTGTGGAGGAAAGAATTGAAATGAAGAATTTTTATTGACTCCCGACGGGTTTTTCTCTGTTGTTGTCTCTTTCATTATTTCCGTGAAAGTAGACTTGCGTAGGTACATCATAAATAACGTATTCACTTAAATTCAACTTTCCGAAAAGCAATTTGGGTGGATGAGAAGAAGCGAGAAGTAGGAATGACTAGAGTTGATTTCTATATAGCTTTTAATTACATGCCTATTTCTTTTCTTTTTTTCTCGTGCAGGTGGAAACGATAATTTTTAACTTAGCTAACAACATCGACATAATCGAAACGAACAAGTTAATCGAACAGTACAAAAAGGACAACAAAGAACAAATCTCCAAAAGTCGCAATCGTAAAGCGGATTCAATTCTTGAACTGGAATCAATTATCGAACATGAGCATCAACGCATGGAACTTCGTCGCGTCGAAAATATTACTTCAGCCAAGGAAGAAAAATTGCGAAAGCTGAAAAGCAGAGAGGCGTTGATTGATGACCTAATGTTTTTAGAGGATGTTGACGCCAAGTCCATTGTAGCACAGCACAAGGCTACGGCTGCAGCTCAAGAAAATACTGCACCAGCACCAGAACTGCAACCGCCACCTCCTCCAGCACCAACACAGTTCACGTCGGGCATTGGATTTGGGAAAGGGCTCATTGGTTCTAAAGCGTTTTTACCTGTGCCGAAGCAAGAGGATGTTCCCTTGTTCCTGTATAAGCCGTTTCACATTGTTATTGGTGGTCCGGAGCCACCCTCCATGGATGAGTTGAGGTTCACCCACCAGCAGCAAAATCAGCAACCTTCTCCGTTTCTGCAGCACATTCGGCCTGCAGACAAGGCGGAAGTTGCGGGTGGCTATCATCACAGTCTCGCGTGTAGAAGAGCTCTTCAAGACGCGTTTATGGATATTGCCATGCAGCCTAAAATTCTTTTTGCCTCCAAATCTAACACCATCAGTCAGGAGAATGAGGAAGATGAGGACGGATCAGGATTCATGGATACAACATGAGAGAAAGGGAGCAAATAAAATGCTGACTTGACTTCACAAGAAGAAAAGATAGTCAAAATAGTGGAAACCATAAAGAGCTTTGTTGGTTTTCGAGTATGGAGGAGTTGCTCACTGACTGATTTATGACCTCCCTCACTTTCACTTTCTACCTTATTATTATTATTTTATTAGTATTAGAAGTAGTATTTGTACCGTGCTATCGAGGATGGAGATTTCCAACTGATATGCAAAAGATGATATGTATTGTAAGTTGTGAGTAGGGTAGTCAATAAATTACACATGAAAGCTAACATATGATAAGCTTATGCATTCAAGCAAAGATACAATATTGCCACGAGTTTTTTTTAGAGAGATGCTAATGGCATGTTTCTTGTGATACTGTTTTATTCAATAGAAAAAAAATCAATAAAACAAGATCGATACTATGAAATTTTCGTAAAAATTCTCCATTATCTGCTCTTCTTTTATTTGAATTTTCTGGCGACATATTGCAACGAGGAGAGAATTGTCAACTCACATTAAACTTCATTAGAGCATTTTCATTTAAATTAAACATTCAACCAAATGGCATTATCATTTATGTAATGTATTTCTCTTTCCTTCTACTACTGGTAATCTTAATCTCAATCTTAATTGAATCTCAGGAAAATCAGTAAGAGTATTGTGTGTATAGCATCTCTATTTTTAGTCAAGTATGCACTTTTGTGTTCACAATTTAGCACCAAATGTTTCCTCTTGTCTGCTGCGTACACTTTCTCATTTGCGACCTTTTATGCAATTATCGTTTCTTCCGTGGCGTTAGTCAAATTCAGATCCATCGTATCATTTGCAGCATCTGTTCCATTGAAGTCGTTTTCACCCAGGGTAGGACCGTAGTACGTGCTGCGTTTATAGAGGGGCAAAATGAGAAGGAGAATAGTACTCGAGACAATGGTCATCACGGCAAAAATCCAAAAAAGGATTCGGTCCACAGCTTGAGCGACAAGTCTCCACTCTGCAACCAAAACATTTTGACTCTCTACTTGCTCCTGAATGCTCATAAGATAGCGGACAGCGTTGACAAGATCTTCGCACATGGCGTCAGTAGAGGTAGCTCCTGGAGTATTGTTGGTAGGCAGAGAGAAACGTGGATGATGACCACCGCCACGAGTTGTTGCTGCGGCTATCGCAGCCGCCGCAATTGTGGTCGCTGAAGATGCACTGGGGGCAGTTCCACCCGAGGCGTCATTATGGGAGGAGGATGAAATGGAAGCTGGGGATGTAATGGGTGGACCAGTGCCTTGCGAGGGATTTTGTTTGGTGTTGGAGGTATTATGACGCCTTCTAGCCTCCCTTGAGTCTATGGCGTCGTCGTAAGTGAGGTGAGCAGCCGCTCCAGTGGTAGACTTTCTCTCGTTGTTCACTGACTCGGTGGAGGAGCACTCTGTGATTCCGTCGTCAGCCGTAACCGTGTCATAGGCACTGTGCTTGTCGGGTTGAACACCGCTGCCAGCATTTGTCGTTACGGGTGGCATATATACGTGTCTTCTTTTAAGACTGCCACTCTTTGGCTCCCTGTGTGCGGCAGGAATTAGCAAACTCTTTTGACGAATAAAGTTGACATCGTCTTCGGGCAAAAGGCACCTTGATCAGAGAGCAAATAAATAGAACATTATTATGGTGAAACAAAATAATTAATAAAATTCATCCACGGCGTATCATAAGTTGAGCATGGTTCCCTTCAACTTAAGTATTTTATTATTGTAATCTGCATGTATTGTTCTCGGAACGAAAGTGTATTATGTTTCGGAATTGTTCACCCGAATACAATAATGGCCATATTGCCAATTTGGACATGTAGCATAAAGGTTGATTCTACACAACTCATTTCAATTGTACCAAGAATGTAACACAAGTGCACGAGTAATAATACAGTATTTGTTACTCTTCACGGAAATTATTAAAGTGAAAGCAATATGTAGGTTGACAGAACAAAGGCATCATTTCCTTTTTATTGTATGCGAAAGTTTCATTTATTGCTCCACAGCTTTGGTCTTTCTGTATGCGCTTTCACTTCCCCATCATTTTCCATCCCATCATCACCAGCCAAAGCCAACATTCAATTCTCAGCACGTGTTGCCACCAAAACCACATTCAACATCCATCAGCACGCGATGATAGCGATGATGATGATGATCTCTGCATCGTCATCACTATCACTACAAGTCATCATGACTCATGATGAGTATCTTTCACTTTGCGATTTGAACTCGAATGTTTTTGTTAGTAGACTTTAGCAAACCGCTGTGAAAGGAGGAAAATCGTGCATGCACAAAATATTCGTCGTCTCGACGCGTCCTGTGGTAGAACGGAAACAAATGTATGCAAACCTATAGTTGCCTACGCCCATACAAGCTGCTGTGTATCTTTTTACTTTACGGTTGAATGAACATCGTCATAATATGTGTAGTCGTTGCCAATGTTATCAAATCATCTTCACTTTCGTCGCTTCCTTGGTTTTCCCAGTGAGCCTTAAAAATCACTACAGCAATACATAATACGGCATTATGTATAGCCCATGGTAGCACCAGTGAAAGTGCAAATGGTGGAACAGCATTGTCGACATAATTTCCCTTTCCCACACTTTATTTTCAGACATGATGATGACCTTTGAGCTGTGTGGTGGTGTGGGCTGCTGCATAGGTAATGTGGATGCGAACATTATTATGTATGTGGAGAAATGTGAAGGACAAAAGGACAAGGCATAAAAGGATTTCCGGAGGATGCCCTGAATCACTTTTCAAATTTTGCAAAATCGTAAATTGTGAATACATTTATGGTTGTGTCATGTCATATCCGTCCATTTACATACATGCATACTAATATGCAGTTTGTGCCTACTGTAAACACATAATGGAATACAGACCTCCCACAGAAGTTGTGCTGCTCCTCTCTGGGGAATACGTAAATGAAGTGTTTATAGTTAGGTAAGTGTGTCGCATGTGGAGAGGAGGAGATGAGCTAGGAAAATAGGATGTATGTAACAACATTTGTATTGATTGACTGGATCATCATCATGATGAAAATACAATAGAAAAACTTTGTTGCTTGATCTCCGGTTTCTGCTACTTTGTTCTCTTCCTCTCTTGATACTATCCTCCATTTACCTACTGTGAAGCGTCTACAATGAACCCATTTTGAAAAGTGAAATGAATCGCAACTGAAGCGTAATATGAGAGGTTTTAAGCCAAGAAACAAGCGAAGAGAGAGAGAGCAAGTTCATTACATTTCGCAATTGATCTGTCTCACTTTGTGGAGATTAATGAAAAGGAATGATGAAATGCGAAGGAGGAGAAGGCAGTCAAGTTGTCATGATGGTCTGACAAAGATCACGTGACTGGTTGTTATATATATTGCAGGATATTATAGGCAATTTATAGTTTAGTATAAAAGTAAGTAGGTGTAAAGTATATAGAGCTCTTTCTTGTCGTGCGTTGATGTCACCATTTTACCACATCCGTTACGCTGATTTGTCACCGTACCCATCTTGCAGATAGTAATCCTTCCCCGTGCTCAATCAGTTTTCGCGACAATTACATTTTGCTGCTCGCTCTAGGCCAAAATGTTCATTATTAGAATTTTGCAAGACAGAGACAGAGTGGAAATTAACGTAAAATCTGATTTTCTATCGTCGTATTGCATGTAAGTAGGGAACCGTGCAAATGACATTACGACAGTCACTATTAATTTTATGTCCTGTAATTTATATTTCTCTATAGCTGTCTAAGTTAAATGAATGCGTATACTGAAATGGCATTTCTAATAGAAATGCTTTATGATAAGAACCGTTCCTTAATTTTGGATTGGCGGGGGACACCGTGTTACACGGTCCTTGTATGTGCTGCTGAACATGCACACTTCGGATGCAAAATATTATGCAGGAGTGCGTGTAGATACGATACGTTATTTCTCATAATAATTTATGCCAATTTACTTAATGTGTAATGTGTTTTATTATCATTATTATGAGCGTTTAGTGCTTTGAATGGTAACGACTTTCGAGACGGAGGGACACTTAAAGCAGTGAAAGTTGTAAATAAGGAAAAGAAAATGTTTTGGATCGGGAGGCATCGCTATTCACTATCATACTCAACTTCTTCAGCGTAACAACGACGAGACCGGCCTTGGGTAACCATGGTCGAGTACAGAGAGAAAGTGAACATTTGCATTTTTATCGTTCCTAAAAAACCATCGTGTTCCCACATGGATCTCATCGTAGAGTTGTAATATTATGACGAATTAAAAATTTTATTTCAGATCATTATGATGTGTAATATGCAAATGAGCCCTTGATTGTTAAATTTATAGTCGACTTACTTGAGCCAGGTCGGCACGGGACGAACGCGTGGTCCCAAATAATGAAGATTCAAAACAACCACAGTAACAATTACGGATATAGATGTGATGGCCATGACTGCTGTCAAGTAGATTCCTACATGGAGCAGAATTTAATACATTAGTAGCTGTTTTCTCCGTAAGCATGATGACATGGTAACAGTATAATATTTGTACAACTCTCAAATTGTTAAGTCTGTTAATCACAACTACTAATGAGTCACGACAAAACAATATCTGTCCTGAAAATTTTAAATTTTGATGCTGATGTTAAATTTCACTCATCATTCGAGTATTCTCCAAAAATTCTCTTATTCTTTCTAGTGTATTTTACTTTCGTGACTCAAATCAAACGTAGGAAACCCCTGAATTTCATTACCTAATTTTTAGAAAAAAAAACTTTTATAGTTTAGGCTTGTCATTGTTTCATGTCAACTAGCTATAGAAAACTTTTCCAATTTCCTCCTCAGAGCATACGTGATTCCTCACTTAAAAGTTGTTGATAGTATGTATATTGTTCTCGATTTTTTATATATTTGTGAACCATAGTAGATGACGAAGTTGTCAATTATCAGATCCAGCAAGATTTCATTCCAAAATATATTTAAATACATAAATTTGTTAAATTTTTACTACTCATGTCCCAATTTTTGCTTTTGCTTTCAAAGGTTCAACTTGAGTAGGAAGCTACGGCTATTTTCAAAACAAAACTCTTGACAATCGGCATCGTTTGTGTGACTATTTCTTCTGTTTTATAGAATCTTTCATTGGTTCTTCTATTCATTAAAGTTCAACTGTCTACCTGTTTGTGCTTTTTTTTGCTGTCAGCAAATTAAATCAACACGCAACATCGGATCATTAGTAAAATGTCTAGTGTCTTTTCAAGCGACTTAATGAGAAAACCTACGTTTCATAGCAATTCAGTTTTGAATTTGCATTGTATAATGCTAAGTTTGACATTTGACAATAATTCCACTGTTGAAAACTTGAACTTTTTCATTAGAACCGTTGCCTCTTCAAATATATTGTTCCATATATTAATTACTTTTAACTTGCAGCATATAATTACACATATTTTATTATATTTTGTTGACTATGTAACACAATTAAAGCAGTTTGCAAAATTTAATAAATATTTGTTTCAAGGAAATCTATCAACAAAGTTGTTTGAAATTGGCAAAGATAATGAACAAAGGAAAAAAATTACCTATGAGCGGTATGGATTCCGAAGTTTCTGGCAGGGCCCTTTTGATAATAAACAAAAATACACATTTTTTAGAAGAATAGAAAGGTTGCTTTTCCGATAAGGATACACTTTCAAGGCAATAACCATAAACGACACTCATCAGCGTCATCATAACAATATTTTTGGAAACGGGAAAAGCTGGGAAAAATATTGACTTTCGGTTTTTTCGCTATTGTTGTTCGACTTGACTTACTCGCTGATGGCCAACATAAAAACGGAAAACGCAAGGAGGACGGTGATGCCAAGAGCAATTTTCTCCCCGCTGTCGGGTGGAAGGCAGAACACAAGGAGCGTTAGAGCTGACAGCATCATGCATGGAAGCACTATGTTGTAAATGTAGTAGCTACATTGACACACAAAAGAGAAATCGGAAAATCATTAGTTTCCTCACGGTATACTTACCTATACGAGGAATCTTTTTATTATATGAACCATGGCTTTCTGCTTGGCTACAAGTGTGGGTCGGGCATGGAAAAACAAAGGAAGGAGATATCCGTATTTGCATTTTTTCGGATAATTACTTTTTTGTTTCGTTTTAGAGATCCTCTATTAGTCATTTTAATGAATGGTTTTTTTCTCCAGTTCTGAAGTCAAGCTCGGCTCGGAACAAAGAGAATAATAATAATGTGTTTTAAGTGTCTTTCTCACAGGGATACCTAAAGCTGATTGACCCTCATTCAAAATATTTCATGGCCAGATTTTTTATATTTCCCTATTTGATAGAATCAATCGTAATTTGACCACCATTAAACCGCATCCCTTGGAAGCGGACATGGATTTTTCGTAAACAATGTGTATTATGGATATTATCGTTCAATTTTCTGACTTCAAATAAAAAATTCTTCAGTAGTCCCCCATCAAAAAGGGAAACATAAAGAATCGGAAATGCTTTTGGGTGGGGGTCAATCAACTTTAGCGGTACTCACAGCGTTTTTCTACGAATAACTAGCGTAACGGTGACATCGGGAAAAGGCTCTGGACAGCACGGATATACAACGACGTTCCTGGTCAGGTCAGCCCTCAAAAGATCCCATTCCCCATTGGTTACATAATTGTCTAAATCAATGTCTTCCTTCAACTTGGTTACATCAACCTGAAAGAGAAAATTTATTATGTTATTCACTGTGTCGAGAAAATTTACCGTTGAATTCAATTCGATTTATAATGAATTAAACGAGACGTGCTTTTACAGTTGCTCATTTGCTGGTAAAAGATAAGCATGGGAAACGAATTATTGGCTTAGGTAGTCATTCCTTGATTCACTTTGATTGGATAGGTGCTAGTGTTCATGCATCCCATGTGTCCGCTGTCATATAATACACTTTTAGCTTTTCTATAATATGTATCAAGTAGCAATAAGTATATCGATAATGCCTGAATGTATTGAATGATTATATTGTTTTGGGAACAGAACGGAAAGAAATCAGGGATATTATACATATATATGGAGAATGAAATGAATGATGTTCCTTATACACTGAGCCTTATCAATTACCTATGTACTTATTGCAGTACTAACGTTGTTGTGTGTAAATTGTCTAAAAACTGGCCAGATAGGAATATATGCTAGGTACTAGAAGAAACAAGCAGAGCATTCGGTTTAAGTTGAAGTATATTTTTGGAAATCTAGAAAGAGAAGCCTAGTCTATGCTACAACCACTTGACTTGGGGAATGAGTGGATGTTTGTGATGATTTCGGAAAAGCTATACAGAACAAAAAGATAACAAACAAACAAAAATCCATTAGGATCTGAGTTAGTTAAAGGAAATGAAGAGCTGTTCATTTTACCATCCTTGCCTATCTCCTCATAAAACACACTTTAGCTTGAAATAAGTCCAAAAAGACGAGAAGAAGAAAAATGGAAAGCTTAACCACCTAATTCTCAGAGTGTAAGCAAAAGATATTCGATTGTTTAGTCTTCTTGATAGATGGCTGCAGCTAAAAAAGTCTTACTGAAGACAGGTAAATTTCTAAAGACTTTCAAAACAGGAGGATATCGATTGGCTTATCTGCATCGAACCTCTTTGAAATTACTCCACACTTTCCAATCTAAAACTATGTACATAGATAATGGCGACCTCTTAAGCGGGCGGTCGATATAATATTCCAATGATGTGACTAAAGTTTTAGGCTCTTCAAATTGCCACACATTTTTAAGGTTCATCAATGTGCTATCATTAGTTCTGGTGATTTAGGCTTCTTTCTAAAAAGAAATCGACATGCCCACTCTTGTAACTTTAGTATTTCACTACACTAAACTCGTCACCATGACAGAAGTCCTATTTCAGTAGTGATTCTACTTACCATACCATAACTACCATATTCGTTCGTAAATGAAATCTTCCTAGAATTACAAAGTCATTACGTATAAACCTTTATACTTTACTTTAAACAATGATGTTTAAGTTTTAGTTAATAGTAAATTATATATTGTAACCCCGTCACCTTGTGACAACAGAACTAGTGCGAGGTAACTCGTACTAGTACTGAAAAGGCAAGACGTTAAAGAATAAATTCTAAATTCTAAATTCTACGAAAAGAGCCATTACAGGAAAGATTTATTTCCATGCCGTATACGAATGCACTTCAATTTCCCTTGATTCCACTTTGATAGTGGGTACAAATATACGAACTTTATTACGTGATGGAAGAAAATTACTTGCATGATTGCTTTTAAAGAATATTTCCTTTCGTCTACATTTACATACGTCATACTTATGCGTGTTTTTCATTTGTGAAATCGTAAACCTACCTGCCCTCATTTTATTTTCATTTTAATAAATGTACCAGTAAGCTATTATGAGCATTTTCAGTGTATTTGTAGCAAAAAGAACATTTTACTAAACTAGCGCTAGATAATAAAAATGAACCGCGGAAATGTAAAAAAAAACTTCATTATTATAACTTGAAACCCGAATAAAAGAGCCTTTTTGATTTTTTCAAGTCCATCACCTTACAACTCCTACGAGTACACTTTCAAAACTCAAGATTCTATCTAGCATCCTAAAATGCTGGATAAAATACGAAAATTCGAAATTGTGAACCACATAGTACAGCACAAATTCCGAACAAATTCGACACTACTTTAACGGTACCTATAGTTGGGTCGCAATGTATCTACAGATATACATTCCAAAATATTGGACATTGTAGTGGTTTATACCAGCCACAAAAAGGGCTTTATTTGCTAGCACGGTAGATATTATTTCATCTGAAACATCGTATATGCCACCTGGGTGCGTGACCATTATATTCGATAGTCTCCTTCTTTGGAAATTCAGTGAATCAAGTATGGTATCTCTTTTCCCAATAAAAAGGACAATAAGTTCGTTCCAGGCAGAGGGGAATCATTGGAATGCCTTCATTTTCTCACCCGATATAAATCATACGTTGTCCGGTATTTTATTGAATTAATTTACCAGTCAATGAACAGATAACCAATTCAATTCGAAATTCTTTCCATGCTTCTCATTTTATTCCAGACCACATACATGCCAATAATATATTATTCTAAACCCATTCCTATGTAACTTGAGGTCCAATTGACCAATCGACATACCTGGTAGCCATTATATGTCCAGGAACCCAGTTTCAATGTGCAAGTTTGGTCATCAAAAGGAAAGTAAGTGACGTCCACTCCACAAGTCGAGCGAAACTTGGTTGGTGGTGGCCAAAACACTTTTCCGTCGTATCTTACCATGGCACGGCTGGGCATATAGCCTCTTGTGTAGTCATCAGCACTACGTATGGTTGTACCGCGGTGGCAGGGAGGGGCACACATACAACAAACGAATCACTCATAAAATTACCGTATTTTAGTTTCGAGCACCTTATCAATATTTAAAGCTTATTCTCACGTGACTCAAGTTATGGCACAAGAGACTAATAAAAACACAAACAGCAAGAACAAGAACAACAATAACATATATCAATAGTCTACACTGATCTACTGTTGGTTGTTATTCTTTTCTAGCAAAATTCATTCTGTAAAAATCAGTGCAGAAATCAATCAATCTCAAAGTTGTGGTGCATATATACAGCTTTCAAAAACAATCGAATAAAAATTTCAAAATCTCCATTGTTATTTGCAAATGTTATTTTTTACTTACGGAGTTGACTTATATAGTTACCCCTTTTGTGAAGCACGTCAAAAACACAGCACTTTCCCCTTCTTTTGTGTTGCAAGAAAGGTTAGTGGTGGAAAAAAAAAGTTAAGGCAAGCAGAAAAAATTTGGCATGGCAATCAGCAGAGCGTACATAACGGAAAGTGGTAAAAGTAAAAAAAAGAGAGTTAAAATAAACAGAGAAAAATTATGAAAAAGAATAATAGAGTGCAGAAAGAAAAACAAAAAGACAAACACAGAAAAAAAGTATAAGAGGCGAAAACGGAAGAAAAATGACAAAGTGGGAAGTACAAAAGAAAAATAGAACGAAAGAAAGAAAGGCGGCGGTGAAAGTGAAAGACAAAGAATAGAAAAGCACACGTAAATATGAATTTACTACTTGTTGTACAGCACGATGTCCGGCAGCCATATGCGTTCACAGGGAATACGAATCTCTTCTAAGCCACTAAAGTCCTTTGGGTCCCACCGTAGTAGCTCATCATTCCATTCCTGGAATTAAAAGCAAAACAAAGGGAAAAAACTAATGGCGATTGCGATGATGATAAGTGGAGATAATGACAAGTACGTGAGATTGCACGTTGTGGTTGCAATTTCACAGCCCGAAAAGATAAATAGCCACAGCGACTAGTTAGTAAAATCTATGCCGTTTTACCAACTACAATACCGGCAAATGGGTAAAGATCCCGACGGACGGTTGAAGTTGTTCGTTGTTCCTTCATTAGTCACCGTGCCACCACATAGAAGACGTGCAGCATTCTACACTTTTCCCATAGGAACACCACATGCTATTTGGTTTTGTCTGTAAATATCTAGCTGGTCATGTATAACACCTCTTGAAATCCTACAACAAATATATGAATGCTTACATCACCGCAACGCAAATAGACCAAAGAGAAAGTAAATGTAAATAGCTATTGAAATTTCTGTGATGATGGTACTTGTCAGTCGTGCCAGCAACAGTGGACTCGCATATATTTTGATCTTGATAAATTAAAAGGAAATTATGATGCATATGTGTTATAATTTCAAATGTAAAGTATTTCACACAGCATACGTCATATAATACGACATATTGCTAGATAACTCGTTGCATGCGAGCACCATTGATAATGACTTCTGAATAAATCGTAATGAGGAACCTCTTTCGTAGAAGATAAGCAATGCAGCTCACTCATTATGTCAGTTTGATTGGAGTCTAAATCTTGATCTATTGTGTCTGTCATGGTAAACGTGTATTGAGCGTGAGTGGGCTATTAATAACCCAAGCACCATGGAAAATTGTCAGTGATTTGAATGGGAAATAAATAGAGTACTTACTATGACTACGTAGAACCAAGCATAATTGCAAGGATTAAATCTAGAACAATGAACGATCTAAATGAAAATGCTATAATCAACTTACACAGTAAGTAGATTACGTATCTAGGGTCGACTCGCTGCAGCAGTATTTTGTGAAATTCTCAGAGTACCCCTTTCATCCACAGCTTCAAATTATTACTTATTCACCTACACTCTTTACTCTACAGTCTACACACCATAATCCTCCTCTTCCATCCCATCATCACCACCTGCACGCCATTCGTTTCTGACACGTGATTTCATTTTGAAGTCTTTCTAATTGCATGTTTCGTTCTTTTGCTTATTCCGCTACTTGCTCGGCAGGAGATGTGCGTGTGTGCAGACAGGTGTAATAAAAGAAGATGAATTACCGATATAACAGCTTATTTCAATGATTCAGTTCATTTTGTACATTAATATTTTCACCTTTGCATTTGCAGAAGAAAGTCAATGCATTTTTTCTTCTAATTTCCGTTCAATGCTTTCCTTGTCAGAAGATATGTACATAATATAGTTTAATATGTGCTATAAGCTTGCATACCTGATCCAACCAGACGTTTGTGGTGAGCACTTGGTTCTTCTCGTCCTGAAATATTCAACAAAAAACCGGAAGTAAAAGTATAACAATCAAAATTATCATTGTAATCATATATAAAATCCTTCCCAGGATTTCTATAACTTCTATAAATAAACTATTAAAATCATACATAGTATAAATATATCTATACAGATCAATATCATCGTCATATTTATTCGATAAATTCGCCATTTCCTGTTGTCCCCAAGAGACAATCAAAACGATTTCCTGTGCTATAATCACCGCGACAACTTTCTCCTTAACAACCCGAATCTGGAGAACTTGAGAGAGCAAAAGTCTTAAACTGCTAGTTTTCATCTCGAGATCGTCAGACCAACATGAAAAGTTAGGCACAAAGGTTTCTTGAGAGGCATTGCTTTTTATGAGTGAGCAGGATTGCTATCATGATGGAAACAAATTTTATTATCAATATGTATAGATATATACATTGTTATGCAAGAAATTATGTCACATTTGTTATCAGGATAGAGAGGATGTTTTATTCGCCGGAGAGAAAGAGAAATACACAAGGACTAATAATTACGGGAACCTTTGAAGGATTTCGAGTTTCCCACTAACTCTATTAAACTCCTTGTTATCTTCATCATTATCTTCGTATAGATCAACATTATAACCTGCACTTTTACTTTAAGCAGCAAGCAGAAAATAGGAGGAAAGAGAAAGTTCTAAATGGTATGTACCTACCTGTCTACATGGTAGGTAATGATATTATTTCGCTGTTTGGTAGCAGCAAAAGTGGCAGCAATACGAGCGAGGCTTGCAGTTTGCAGTGTATTAATTATACCCCAGGGAATGCCAAAAGAGGAGAGCAAAACACAGGGAATAAGTTTCTCCAAGTTGGCAACTAAAAGTGTTTTGACAGAAAATAGTCCGGGAACGTTGTAGAGATGTAGTCGCGTGTGGTTACTTCATGTGTTCTCATCTTACCCCAGTGATGCATGTGAGCATCATGCTCATTGATAATTAGGTCGCATTGCTAGCACATTCCTTCATGATGAATAATGAGTAACGCACTTGAGTAATACAATAATAATACAAGATGCGAGAGTATTTAAGAAGTAACTAGTAAGTGAAACGGGAGAGTAGAGATTGACGCGAGACTCACGAGAGCTCAGTCAAGTGAGGAAGAGCAAGCCAGCCACACTGCAATCATGGTATATCCGGGTCAGTGGCAAGCCAGCTCTCACCTCTCGTACTCAGTAACTTGCAATAAATAAGTACACAATCAAATCGCACTCTGTCACTTGCACATGCGTTTATTATTCTCTCATAAGAGGCAAGTCACTCGAAGGAACACTTAGCCTAACATATCTCATATCACCCCAATCTACGTTCCCCATTCAACTCTACCATCTGACTACATCCGATCCTCAGGACATCCTTGGCAACCGCCTCGGACTGGGAAGGCAATCCTAACAATTGCATGATTGGTGGAGCTGTCGAAGTTCGTTCTCAGTACCTCTCAGCAAAAACAATGCAGCGAGTTAACTCTGACAATTAGTGCAAAAGTGCGACTTGGTAAAATCATTTTGTATACTCAAACCAACAATTTCAAGTATATTATCCTGTGACATTTTCTTAACTTCACAATCAAACAGTGAATCTTGTTATTGTTGTGACCAGCAACACCGGATAATCATCGCTGGACAACACGGTAACTGTCTGTAAAAAACAAACTTTAAAAATATTAACGTATAAATAAGATCATGAAATTCATATTGAGCACAATTTTGGTACGCAAGCGACTTTAACATAACTTTTAGTCATAGAATTATCCAGGGGTCATTATTTGAGATAAAAAATTATTTAAATAATAAATAATAAATAACGCGTCTTCCAAAATTTATTTCAAATACAAATAATAAATAATTTATTTGAAATAATGGTCAAATAATCAAATAATTGAAGCCTGCATCAATTATTTAAATAAAAATAATAAATAAATTTTATTTAAATAATTGTCAAATAATCAAATAATGACTTAAATCATTTTGAATGCAGGTATTCACCCAAGGTTTTCCGATATGTAACGGTTAATATAAATGATTATCAAATACACGGAGTGAGAAAATTATCGAATTCTGAATTCTCATTAGTACAGAATTTCTGAAGAAACGACTTATCAAACAGTTTGAAAAGGAAGAACACAATTATTTAATATTTAGGCCACTCCAGTGTTTAATTGCAGTTGAGTAAATTAAAACATTTTTGTCATTTACTTATGAATTTCAAACTATACGGTAGATTTCTATATTTTATCACATACGTAATCTCTCTTTAATTAACATTGTGTAAAATATGTTTGCTACTGTGAAATTTTAGAACATCTGTGCCACATAGTTGCCCAACAATTTTGAATTTTTCAGCTAATTTGGGTAATTTTTGGTGAGGTGAATTATTTCAATTATTTACAAATAAAATAACGAAATAATGGGCATTAGGAAAATAATAAATAACAAATAATCGGCAATTATTTGATTATTTAAATAATAAATAACAAATAATTGAATTATTTTAAGATTATTTAAAATACAAATAATAAATAAATTATTTATTATTTTAAATAATGTAAATAAAATATTATTTGTCAAATAACGACCCCTGGAATTATCAAACTTTTTCGCATGCACATTTTTGCGCATGCATGAAAAAATCGTTTGCATAAGCAGAAGTTCTACAGTTTCTCCAGTAAAAATAATAGAGTATATTAAGTAAGGACTCCATCATTTTTCATTTCTGAAAATCATTATGGCAGACTCTTTCCGTAAATTCTTATCATGGGGTACTTCCTCACTAGTACCGAATGACCCCATGTCAAACGAACTAGCCACTTACAAAAACTTTTATTATACAGCAATAGAATCTCTAGAACAAGCTAAGAAGAACGCTGAAATCTATCAGGCTACAATTACACAAAATCAGGAACTCCATCGACAAATTTCTTCATTACGCGCTAGCAACGCAGAATGGCAATCATATGTAGTAGAATTAGAACGCACCGTCGCTCAAAAAGACACTGAAATCCAAGCAGTAGGTAGTAATTTCGAGGCCCTCCAGAAAGAAAACAAAATTTTACAGCAAACTAATATCGCGATCACTCAGCAACTAGCAAATTTTCAGGAGCATACAGTCGCACCCTTAGCATCAATTGAACCGGAAATCATTGACAAGGAAAATAACGACCAGCCTGAAGAGCAGGAACAGGTGCCATCTCATGAAAAATCGAATGATTCCGATTCTGAATCCTCCACCGATAGTGGTATGTCAGAAACTTCATCATCATCATTCTCTGCCATTCATGAAAATATTGCATTAAGACAGGAACAATTTTTTCAGTTTGCGAAAACCACTTTATCTGATCAGTCATTCCAACGGCAGAAAAAACGTAAAAAAAGCGCAACAAGAAATCAAGCGATACTGACGATAATTGGCGAAATCACAAACCCAAAATTCATCATCCATTCGAAAATCGGTTTTATGCGCCAATGTGCCCAACATTCAGATATCAACGCCCATCTCACAAACTTCGGTTACAGCCATACTCACACTTCACCTACCCACCGGATTTTATGTTTGCATTTTATCAGTTTTTAGGCATGATGAATCAACAAGGAAATTATTAGCATCCCTACAATCATTAATTTTACATCACGTAGCAAAGTACTTTTGAACTCCAAAACTTTTACCATGACATTCTATTAATATGATTTTCATCTCGATTCGGCATTACTCACATCATTTAATACCGAAAAATTACTGTGCGCAACAGATATGATAAAAAATTCCTAAATGCTTCGATTTCTCAAATCTCCGCAAAACAAGCATCCGTCATGAAAAAGCATCATACATTTCTTTTTCATTCATTTTAAGTAACTCATTCTAATATACACACACTTTGTTGAGTTTATTGTTTCGTAGTATCAAAACATGATTCAGCACATCCTGCTTATTCAAGACGGCAAGAAGGAATACCAAGGACGAGAAGAACATAAACATCATTACTGAAGCTCAACGACGGAGAAGAACACTGACAGGAAATACACGTAACATGATCTCTCTTCAAATTATCATCGTACATTCCAAAGCGATACGACATTTTAGTAATTTCTTACAGTAAGCAGTAGTAAACCCATTTCATGGCACACATCACCACAAAATTCTTTTAAGTCGCGAGGCACACAGAACCAGTCAGCATTATTTTCATAGAATAATGCATCACCTACGTAGTTGACACCAGTTAGGTTAGCCATACACACAGTCGCTTTGGCGAGACAAAAAATGATAGCACAGCGTTATTTTACATCGCTCATACAAATTCCAATAACTTTTGAGTTTCATTTTCCATTGCTGATAATTCACACATTTTTTTCATTGCAAGAAACAAGCATTCCATTCATTCCAAGCTTTTAGTAGTAATGAGGTCACATCTCGAAAACAAATTTCTCAGCACATCGTAAAAATTGCATGTCAATAGACCTAGTCACAAGTGTAACAATTTTTTATTTCAAGTTGTAGAGACTGTTTACACAAAAAAGTGAACTGCATGCGCTAGCACAATTCTCTGAGCAAGCTTATAAACATCCTCCTGACTTAGTAATTTCTAACCACTGCATATAACAACTATCAAAGATTTTAATGTGGAGTAAAAGGTCAAACGCTGACGCAAGGCCACACGGCAATGCATATAATAGGGACTAACAAACAGTCAGGGATCAATAAAACGCTTGAACAAATAAGCCACATTCTTTCGTCGCTACCATACTCGTTCTACAGATAATACGAACTTTTTCTTGTTAATAATAGTATCAGTATTCCCAAACTCGTAAATTCAAGAATGCGTTGATTCATTCCGCACACATACTAAAAAAATAATTCCGATTTACCTCTACGTGTATACTGTCTTAATGCAAAGTTGCAATTGATAATGCGTTGAGTATACTCCGCTCTGAACGAACTCTGACCACAAGGTCATTCACGTGACGACAATGTGTCCATCGAAATTCAAGCCTAGCTCTTACTAACCACACAAAAATAATACGGCACTCAGCATCAAACTACAAAGTGACAATGCTCAGGCGATGACTAATGCCCGCAACATAAATCTTGCTTTTAGAACACCCCAGCGTACCGTGGTTCGGGACAAAGGTTTGGCGGAATGCCAGTAATGCGCCTGAAAAGACTTCCTTGTTTCCAGAATACATGCGATAAGCTTTTTCACAACACCTCCTCTATCATAATACCCATTCCCCTATTTACCGATCATTTGAAATTACGGTGTGCACTTGCCTTGCACTACGCAAGTGGTTCGTCTGAAAAGAAGCCATAATTCAATTGTATCATTTTTATAAATAACTAACTCTAGAAATTCCTCAATTGCCCCACCCTATTACTCTGCTCAAGCATTCAGTTTACTTCTTTCATTTATAATACATGATAAAACATCATGCCGATAAAAATTGTTACATTTGGTAATTCAAGTTTCCCATTAAACTCGTACTACTCAGCTATAGCGTTAAGACCAACATGCAGTGTAAAATAGGTACACATTAAAAGTCAACAGTACAAAAATTTTTAGCTCACTCACAAGCAATGACCTACCATAATAAAATATTTTATGCAAAGAATGCATTCCCAAGCTAGTTATACATATTCTCTCATACACGAGACGAAATCTTTTAACGCAACGATTATTCATTTTATTATATACGTTGTATACAATTTTATTTTGTCATAGTACATGATTCATTACTTGCAGCAATCTCCCTCACTCAGCGCATTATACATATTGCATTCTTATCACACGAAAACTAGGTCACATGTTATGTTTACATATTCAGTCTAAAATTTCTCCCAGAGCACAAAAGAATTTTTCTTAATTATTATTAAAATTAATTATTATCGAAATTAATTACATTAATTTCAACCGTGAATATACCAATATATTCCCAAAGCGCGATCATACAACTGAAGGCGAATAGTCAAACAAGGTATACAAACATTTACAATTTAGTTATAGTTTAAGAATTACCGGCGCCACCAATTTTTACAAGAAAAATCACAAAATATGTGGCAAATCCGCACGAATGTTTCAATACGCATATACATGATAAACATGTTTTTGTTGCATGGTCAATTCCAAGGTCGTCATACCACAATTATCTCTGTATTATTTATCACTATGCGACTCAAATGTAAGTCGAATTTCACAGTAAATACTTTAGGCATACACGTTAAATCACACTACACAAGAATCTCGGGGCAACATGCAACAAACCAACAGGATACTTTTTTTTACAAAAAATAGTCTCATCTTTCTCATATAGCCCAACAGCACAAAATATCCAACAGCACAAAATTTCCAACAGCACAAAATTTTCACGAGCACAATCTTTTCAAGAGCACAAAATATTCATAAAACAAGCACCAAATTCTCATGAAACAACATTATCTTTCACTACTTAAGTACTTTCTTAGGTACATGCTTTCATACGAATCAACTATCGTCATTTCATTGGTCACTCCGTACAAAAACAAGAGATCACGCAAGCCACCCTCCGCGCTTCTACCACGGAATTCGTCATCTACTCCAACATGGATTCAACCTTTAATTCACCGTCTTCAATCCAGACAAGCCAATTTCGTTTCATGTTTACATTATCAATAAATTCACCAATTACATTAACCCATAAAATACATATATACTTAATAATATGTTTATTCTCTTTTAGTTTCCATTGCGTGTCCTCACTTAACAAATGACATTACTCTATCCCAGTTCATCTCCATCACCGCAGTTCCTGCATTCCAGTGCTTATCATCACCATAATATCCTGAACCATTCACCTCTCTCAAGTCTGCTGTTCATTTCATCATCATCTCCAATAACCCCTCAACCATTCCTCACGGTTCCCTCAGCGGATGCAGTTCTTCACGACTACAGCTTTCACCACGACTCCTCCAGATTTCCCCGCAATCTTAGATTTTTTAAAATTTCAACCAATTCGATGTTTTCTATTTTACGATAGGGTCCATGAATTCAAGTACATCATTTTTCACCCGTAATCTACCTTCACCGATTCTAGAATTTGTAATATGCGTTACTCTTCTCGCCAGAAACTCAATATGCCACCTTTTTTTTCTCTTTTCATTCGCACATTGTATCATTAATGTTATCATTATCTCTTATACGGTAGTCTCCAATTATGATTGTTCTCAACAACTTTTTCGTAGGAAAGGGCGGAGTGGTGAGGCATTGCAGCCTCAACTACAAAAGCCAAAATTACATAACGTCCTAAACTTCAAAGTCATTCACAAGTAATCTTTCTTATCAATCAAAACAGAAACAGCAACTAGGTTCTCTAATCAAAAAGGTAAAAGGGGAAGTAGTGATGCATGTGAGCATCATGCTCATTGATAATTAGGTCGCATTGCTAGCACATTCCTTCATGATGAATAATGAGTAACGCACTTGAGTAATACAATAATAATACAAGATGCGAGAGTATTTAAGAAGTAACTAGTAAGTGAAACGGGAGAGTAGAGATTGACGCGAGACTCACGAGAGCTCAGTCAAGTGAGGAAGAGCAAGCCAGCCACACTGCAATCATGGTATATCCGGGTCAGTGGCAAGCCAGCTCTCACCTCTCGTACTCAGTAACTTGCAATAAATAAGTACACAATCAAATCGCACTCTGTCACTTGCACATGCGTTTATTATTCTCTCATAAGAGGCAAGTCACTCGAAGGAACACTTAGCCTAACATATCTCATATCACCCCAATCTACGTTCCCCATTCAACTCTACCATCTGACTACATCCGATCCTCAGGACATCCTTGGCAACCGCCTCGGACTGGGAAGGCAATCCTAACAATTGCATGATTCCCCGTAATTTTTAGAGAAAGTTGATTGTTACAACAACCTATTTAGTTACACACCGTATAAGTGGTAATAAATATAATTACAAGCGCCATGTAGCCTAAACCTTTAATTTTAAACACGTCGTTAACCGTTAAAATGTCACTTGAAATCGTAGAAACAAACATATATAAACATTTCCGGCTGCAATACAGCTTAATGTAATGCGCAAAGCACATCATTTGAGAAATCTTGATAGGCCATCGTAATATGGAGTGACAGATCAACAAACTGTACTCATAAACGTAACCAGCCTCTCATCAACAACCAGAAAATGCCGTATACGGGAGATAAAAGTGAAATAGAGAGCATCCGTAACCATGAGAAGAGGTTTTGTTTTATGAGAAATATGATGACACATTTTACAATGAAATCTGATGATAATAGTGATAAATGGAAAGATTTCTTAAACTGCACTTGAAATGGGAGAAGTTGGTTAGGTAATGTGAGATGTATTAGACCACGTAATGGTATGGTTGTTCTTTCTGCCATACAGTTGTAAATAAAGTGTCCATTTGAAAAGAGTACGATGATTGTATATGTATTTCATAATGACAAAAGGAAAAGAATCGCAAATAAAAAGTTTATCTCGTGTAAGCCGTAATGGAGAATAAAATTGCTTTGAAGTGCTGTTTGTGAGACAGTCAAAGTTTTATGTATTGATTTACTACTGGTGGTAGGCAGTATGAATAGGAAATGGAAGAAAATGCAATGGTCCCATCAGTTTACTTACCGCATCTTCAAAGAGTATAGTGTCAATGTCGGTGTATATGTTCGTGTACAAACGAAAATGGCGCTGAGTTGAGAAAGAGGGAAATAGACTGACAAAAGTAAACAGACATATTACTTTACTTCATTAATAAATACTCAGCACAAAATCAGTAATTGCAGAGTTCTCTCATCAAGGTTTTCCCTAGTGGACAAAATATAGAGTACGGAATTATGATAGTATGTATGGACAAACAATTTGTTGTGCATATTTCAATGCGCATAAATAAATATACACACTTATTTTTTAGGTAAGCTTATCGAATCACTACACGACTTGAGATGTTGAGATCACAAAAATTGTGTGCAAATTTATTTTGGCCACGGATGGTTTTATCCACATTCTTCCAATTTTATCCATGCCAAAATAGAGGACATCTATACAAGTTTGTAGGTTTACCTTGTTTTCTGCAAAGTTTGCCTTTAGAAGAATTAATTGCTACGTTTTCGTAACATCATCCCTTCAACAGACGTACACGTCTTTCGCATTCGGTTCCTAGATTTGTCCTGGTCCCGTGTTCTATTTACTCCCTCCTCTACCCTGCCTCCCTCTATAATGGACATTGAGTAAGTGAGAGTCACGGTGTGAAATGCAATCGACCATCAGAGAATCCGATATTTTATGGTAATTAAAACACTTCTAGACGTGTACCAGCAGCGGAGCGATGAGCGGCCCAGTAAAGCTGAAACAAATGACTTTCTTTCTCCTTCATTTTCTTCTATTCTGTCTGCCATCAGTTCAACTTCACGGTTTCCCCGAGCCCAACCAACTGTGTGATGGCGTAGGGTCTATTTTCGTCCGCAAGAAAAGCAGGATAATATACATAGGTATAACTTCCAGTCGAAATCTGATTCCAAACAAACTCCAGAGGCATAAAAAGACTAATGGAGACATCGGAAAACTTTTCTGTCGTTCCTTTACTCTCTCTTACTCTGGTCACACTTCTCCACTTTTTAATATTTATTGGTCCAAAGCTCAGTGTGGTTCTTCTTTTGCCGAACTCTATAGTAATGTTCAGTCAAGCGATCCACTAGCTCGACTCGACAATGTCTCGAGAAAGTTTTTGATCCTATTCCTGATCCACTTTTTCTTTTAGACTTGGCTAACTGATTTTACGGTAATACACTTGTACTTTCTAAACCTATATAATTCCTCCAATTTTCCATTCTAATTAATATTATAATTATTGAGTGCACGCATAGAAAGATAAAACGTCTATACAAATATAACTACACATATAGCTATATGTTTTAATGCTTTCAATTCTTCAAGAACTACCTCTTTTCTTAAGCATATTGCATGTTAGTTGTAGTTATTTCGGAAATGTCCGTCACAATGTCTCCCAGAAGTACATGCCACTACAATGACAATATTGGAAATTATTAATACAACTTTTAGGCATTCAATGGCAGCATAAAAATAATGGAAAGTTGTTTCAGAAACAGACGGTCTACATGTTAGAAAACCGACAAGCATTAACAACGCATGAAGTGGACGTTTCCTCTTACAATGATGCTCAAAAATATGCGGCAATAACAGGAAAAACGATCTTTTATTAAGATTGAAAAGGTTCCCCTTAAATTGAGACGGAAACGCGTTCCTTCTTTTTGGTTTTGCTTCTTCGCTCTTTCCACTTGTATCTTTGTTTTGTTTGCTGTCTTTATCCTTTGTCTCTGAAGCGTCGTTTTGTTCTCTGTCCATCACAACCACATGGTTCCCTGTCCATAACAATAAAGCTAGCAGCCACATAATAATATCCAATTCCTTTCCATTAGGTAATGCCATTGTAATGTAATGCAGAAAGTGCACTAGAAATTTTTATTGAAAAGGTATTCTTCCAGCCGCAGCGGGAAGACAAAAGGAGAAGGATAAAAGAATAAATAAATTGCATGTTCACACGCTAACAATGGCACCACTGCAAACACGTAAATAGGCACATATAGAAATGTATTTTCGCAACCTCCTCACCCACATCATCATCTCAATCAGCATGATCATCAAACGAAACGCCAGAAAAAGAGAAAGCGAAGAACGCCTCTTTCCCAAGCGAAGAGGAGGAGTGGAGTAGAAAAGCAACAACAAGCAATAAGCCATCCTTTTACTGCAAAGTCAGCAGCATTCACAAAAACAACACTACTAGGACGTACTAAAATGATGACGATAACGATGAGAGGAAAGGCAACCTGCTACAATAACACAAGAAATGGAAAAGGAAATGAAAAGATTATTATTATATATATTTTTCTCTTTATTCCTTTCTCCTCTTTCTTTCTATCGGCTTCCTTCTGACTGACTGACTTAACCTAAACCGTCAGCACACCATCATCATCAGCGTTGTATGGAGCGTTATTGAACATAAAGCCTATTATCAACATGTTTCATCATCTTCGTTTTCCAGTGTGTACTTTCCACCTTTTTTAGCACGGTGGCAAAAATACTACATACTTAGGCAACTGGCATGGCGTTATTGGCGACGATCATGGTGGATGAATATAAACGGATGAATAGAGTAGATGATAAGATGATAAAAAAGGAAGCTACTTGTGTACATATTTGAGTGGTTTTAGTGGTAGATTTATTTGAGTGGATCATCATGATCATCATAGTATGCACTGGGACTCTGACAAGGAAGCGTTTCAAAATTCACGGTCTACCTTTTCCTTTATTGGCACGACAAGCTTTATGCAAAATAGACTCTAAAAAATTATCGTGTGAAACGGTTCCCTTGTACAAGACACAACCAAGATATAAAAGTATCCCTATCACTATCTCCATGTTTTTCCCTGAAAATGGATAGAAATTTGACCGGATTTGTGCGGTAACATTTTCTGTATTTTCCTTCCACGAATTGCTATTTAAATTGTATGCTGATTTGATTTGGGCTCTTCTGGTACTTGTAGGCAGTTGCTGTGGTGGGCTGATACTGCTGGAAATTCTTCTCTTGTGGCAAGTAGCAAGGCAGAAGCAAATTTGACTTTAAAAGGTTTTCTCTCTCGTAAAGTAAGTAAAACTCATCCTCTTTATCTCCAGCCATTCCCCGGATCCACTAACATAACATTGATCTGATGATCCAACATACCTTTACTGTAATTTTTTCTCTTCCTCCCTGTCTGGCTGTTTGCCTTTGTGAATTGTGAGTAAAGTTTAAAGGGACAAGTCTACCTCAAAAACTCTCTGTCTGCGTAAAGGTGTGGATGCGGATGGCATTAGTTGGTGTGCAATCCAGTCCGTATGGGACTATCGGAATACACAATGCACACTCCGTGTTTCCATTTCTATTGTTGTAATAATATGTAATACACAAAAAAGAAGATGTGATGTGAGCTGTGTGTGTGTGTGTGCACAATGTAATCCAATAATCTCTCCTGGGATCTCATGAAAATCATCATCATGGAGATGATGATCCTGATCGTACTTTTATCATAATAGTACATTACGACTACTGCTCCGTCTATTTTCCAGCTTTCAACTTGGATTTAGCCAAGAACTTTCTCTGGACTAACAGGTAAAGGTACTCACGATATGACAGTAGTCACTAGTCAGTAAAGGAGACTAGTGCCACGATCATCATCAGAACAGATAGACTGAAACCATGTCATGTCACAATTTCCCTAACCAGACAACCACACAAGTATAGCCAAACCACAAGAACGTTATGAACCGCAAGAAGTAGTTAGATGGGTCGATATACAGGGAAAGGTGACGGTGGCAGACAAGTGCCACTTGCACACGTCTCCTTTTACCTCCATCCACCTCATCCTCCACTCCTTTCCAATTCCATTTGAGTTTGGATAAAGGTGATGGGATGTAAAGGTGTCTTTTTTACATATAAATAAATTGTATTGTGCTGCCATCATCATCACTGGAGTCATAGTCAAAGCCAGTTCATCATCATGATTGGTCCGTATTGTGTTTGCAGAGACACATTCAAAAAACAGAACTTTTCTTGTCCCACCATTCATCTAAATTCTGGGTGCATAGGTGCTTTATGAATGTATGTCTAAAAAAGCTAACAAGTCTCCCGGGAGGAGGGAGACACACACACGCGAAATAAAGTTGAATGGGAAAATAAATGGTGACAGCAAAAGTTGCAGCGTCATCATTGCATTGGAGCTGGAAATGGCAAAGAATAGAAGAAAAATTCAAAAGAACGAGTACGCCAGGCGGCAGGATTTTGTATGGCAAAATGAAAGCAAGTGGAGGGATGTGAGGAGGATGTCGAAGGGAGAAAATAGTGAAAATAGAATTTCGTTTTCCACGTGAAACTTTAGAACAAGTTGAATGGGTTGGCTGGATGATGATGACACTGAGGTGAAATCTGCTACCAGCTACATGGCTACCACCAACCAACCCGGATCCCGGATAAAATAAAGTTTCTCGTTTCGGCTGGTTGAGTGTGTGCTCGCTCATCAGCTCAAAGGCGAAGAAGGGGAGATTACTTACAAGGCGGTGGAGTGGATCTGATGACCAGCATTGCATACTGAACAGCACTGCCTACTTTCTCGGATGGCAACACAAAGTAAGAAAAAGTTAATAAGATCGCATTTCAAATCTCTGACAATGGCTAAGCCATCAATATACTGTGTAGATGCAATATTATATGCAAATAAAAGTTTGGTCGGAATATCCAGTACGACTGTTTTACTCTGAAGGTGACCTTTCAAGACGACACAAAGAGTCTGAGCAATGTACTGTGTACTTATTAGTAGTATACCTATGACAATTCCGGTTACGAAACATGAGATAATATAGTTGGGGGTATGGGAGACTGGAGTGTAAAACATATATACGTAACCTTGTTTTGCAATTTAAAATAGTCGTTCATTTTCTTCGATGAAGCAGCTTGTTACATGTCATAAATCAACCGGTGATGGAATAAAATCCTATTTTGTAACTTGTTTCGTCTATTCTGTTCGATGTTGTATTTCTATGAATTTTTATGAGAATACGGTCCATGGTCGTTGTCGAGCCCACTTATACATAGACAAACAGAGATTTTATTCATATTTCGTGTTGTGTTAAAAGTTGGGTTTGAACAAGAACCTGCTTACTCAAAATATGTACACTAAAACAAACAAGCAAAAAAACTTGTTCAGAAATGAACCCAACTCTGGAGTTCAGTCACTATTAGAGATTGAGAGGATGCTTGGTCGGACACCAGAATACACACACCTTTACTTTAGAGTATGCCTGTTTGAGTGAAAAGATAAAAATATACACGGTTACACATACTACGCGTTGTTAGAAGGAAAAGGCAGTGTCCAGTTAAGCATTGGTCATGATCATGTTATAGCTTTCAATGTTGCTGTCAAATTTTACGATCTGTAACCAGTTTAGTGAAAATGCTTTATAGCTACTACGCATAAGCTAAACTCATCCTAAATCTTAATCCCAATATCGTTCACACTGTACATAGAATAGAGCACTTTTGTACATAACATACTTGCATTAGTGTATGTGTTTTGTGTTTTTTGGATAAACACTTGGATAATGTTTAGTTAGTGCTTGTCAATGCAAGCAAGTAAGGCAAGGTTACCATCCTCAGCTCATTTCGGGTTTACATCTCCTCCTGATATCACGAGCAAACTAATTCCTTCGATTTATTCGGCTAAATTTGAGAATTAGTTTTTGGCATTCATAATGGCAAGTAAACTGGTTGAAGGTAAATGCAGATACTTGCGATATAACTAGTTACGTGTGGGCGTTTGGAAATTGCATGCTGTCATATTTTAACTAATGCTTTGCAATTTTTCAAAATTCTAGCCGTGCACAACATTCCTCCCGAAGTACAAGCCCAGCGAAACCTGGAATTCTGGGAGAACCGCTACAAATGCCGTTCTATTCAATGGCACATTGATGAAGTTCATCCTCACCTCCTCCGCTATCTTAGCGAGCTCACACAACAGAGTGCTGAAAACCCAGATAAATCGGAGAAGAAACTGAAATTCTTCCTGCCACTTTGTGGTAAAACACGGGATATTCCCTTTCTCCTAAATCTCGGCTTTGAGGTTTTTGGTGTGGAAGCAGTGCCTTCGGTTATCCAAGAATTCATTCAAGAGTGTAACTTGGATCTTGCGTATGACGAAAGTCGGCTTTTGTACCACAACAAGGATGAGTCCCTCAAAATTTATTGTGGGGACTTGTTCAAGTGCCCGATCGAGACGTATGGCCCATTTGACTGCGTTTGGGATAGAGCATCCTTCATCGCTCTCGGCTATTCCTTCCGATCTGCCTACATGGACATGATGAAACGCTCAGTGGCACATGCTACTCAAACACAACATGACTTTCGCTATCTTCTCCAAACTGTCAAATTCGACAAAACCAAGTATGGAGGGCCACCACACTGTGTGGATGCCCAAGATATTCAGGAGCACTTCGAGAGCTGGGCTGATGTCAAACAGTTGGAGAGCAACTGGGTCAATATGGATCATCCTTGCAGACGTGTTGCCGGCTACTACGACGATGACTTTTATGAAGAATTTCACTTGATCCAGCCAAGGAATCAAGAAAAGTAGAAAACATTCCACAAGGACTTATTGAGCAATAGTATCTTTCAAGCAATGTGATTTCATGGAACTGGAGCATAAAATCTTTTGATATCATTTTTAATTTGGATTTCCTTTTCATTATCATAAATTAGTAAATCAAATACATCGTACATAGTACACTGAATGTAAACGATAATAAATAAATACACGAGTTGTGTAAACTAAAACGAGATCTGTTGCCTCTTCCGTTTACTATCATTTCGCACTTCACTTTTACTAGCTTGGTGAATGGTTTAAGATGAGATTACGTCTGAATTAAATACATAGAAGCGTATACATAGGTATGCAGTCTGCAATTTTCCTTCGTGTGAGAGAATACTTCTATATCGTTTATTTCCCCATTGACAGAGAAGCCTTATGCATTATTATTGAGCAGATTTTTCGTGGTAGAGATTACTTTCATTCCTTTTCCGAGTTTAGCGTATACTCGCTCGTCGTGGACTACATTTATGACGGCAATAAAAACTGGCGAATAATATTATTCTGTACGAAAAAAATGAAAGGAAACGGAAAAGGCTTAGTGAATAAAAAGAAAAGAGCGAACGCTTTTATGAGCGCAAACATGACGGGAATTGAACAAGTTAGTTTTTCTTTATCTTGACACAAAAATGCTAACGAGCAGGAGCAAGTTAAGAAGAAATAGAAAAGTGTGTTATGCATTTAAGAAGCCTTTTGTGGGGGCGATGGTGGAAGAACAAAGAGGAGCTCGGAACAGACAGGAGACACTTGGAATTCTTGAAAGGGATAAACTATGTAGTGGGCTGGGAGCGAGATTGACTTTAAACCTAAAGTATATACTAAAAATAGCACTTTGGAAAAGCAAGGAAATCCGTAAATAGTGCTAACGGTAGCGATAACAATGATATTTGGATGAAACCAGAATACTAACAAGGATAACTTGTACAAAAAAGCGATGCTATCACAACAAAACAATAAGTAGGTGATATTAAAATGGGATCAAATCAAAATGATGCGCATTCCCTTTGAGGTCACGATAATATTTTGTATGTATCTCATGATGATAAAAAAGGAAAGCCAAATCAAGAAAATAATGGACAGGAAACAGGTGAAATTAATAATCTCTTTGAGTTATTTCTCTCTTTTCCCTTTCTTTCTAACAGGAAAGAAGTCTGTCGAGGAGAGAGTAACAAAGAAAGATAATAATAGTTAAATATTATCTTTATTTCCCATCAACCTACTTTTAATTTACATAATATCAACAATGCAATTAGGCCAGGGCCAGAATACAAAGCAATGTGAGGACATGAGAGGAAGAAACAACTCTATATTTATGCGAATAGAATCAAACCACATCAATTTTGAGCAGCATAATATGTTGACGCATATGGTACAAGCACATAAAAGTAAGATGTTTAGGATTGTTTCGCTGGATTGAATTTCAAAGTAAATAGAGATAGCGTAATAACATTCAAATTTCAATGATTTTACCAATGTAAACACCACATATGTATTCTGTTACGCCGATGAAAGGCGTACCAACCGACTACTATATGCATTGTAATTGTATGTAATTCCGATTCAGGGTGACTCCACAAGAGTAAACATAAAGTATAGTTTCCATTTCCATGAATGATGCAGTGATTGTTTCTGTCTCCTTTTCCACTCTCCGATGATAATATCTGCTTAGTGCATCAGCGTTTTAATATAAAACATGTTCAAAACGTGCAGATGTTATTGCCATGCAGAGCTTCCCATAAATCAATAGCACAGTGAGCCAAGGGGAACAAAGAGAAATAAAATGGCAACTTTTTAATCTGCAACGAGCACTATACAGATTGAGAACAGTTCTATGAATCTGTTTGTTGACTCGTTCTTTGTTGCTTACTTCCTGCTGACAGCCAAAGTCAATAAGTAGTAGCATTTCTCTCGAAGCAAGTCTGGCATTCAATTTTATTTGAAATGATCGTTGTCGTCGTCGTCTTGATTCTTGATCACACTGCGATTCCTTTACAGTTCCTTCCCAAATTGCTCATTAAAAATTCACTGAGCACAGGACGCCACGGGAAACGAATTCTTATTGAAAATGAGAATATTCATTTAGCGAAAAATGCAAACAGATTACTCGAAGACGGAATGAATGTCTACTTTCCTAAATATAAGAAAAGGGAAACGTTAATCTTTATTGGTATTTTATGCAATTTCACTCTTTATCTTCCAGGTTCTTTTTTTACATTTTTGATTGTATAATGTGCATGGTTCTGCTACAGAAACCTTTCATTTTAAGTAATATTAAGATTTTTAGTTTTAAATGAAGACAGAGTATAATTGATATTATATAGTTTCTATATATGGACAGTCCGATTGTGCACTGAAAACTCCTGCTGTGTACTCACTCATTTTCCCCCAAGTCCTACACTCTTCTCATTGAAATGAACAATGAAATGCACAGTATCCTTTCTTAAAAGGAAACTAATTTTCTGGAAGTAAATTACGTCTGTAATAAAACTATTGTGTTTTATATTGTCCAGCATTTTCAATTAGGTTGTCCTTTTCATTCCAATGAAAAATTACCGGAACCGTTTCTCCAGTTGCATGTACAGCTCAGACTCAACGGAAATGACAAAAAAAAATACTCTTACCGCTGTCATCAGAAGATGGCATAAAATGAACTACGTACAACTACTTTATATTATTTCTTAAATCCTTTTAAAATGAAAAGTAATCCTTGAAGCAAGAGACATCTTAAGCTAAACAAACCTTGTTGCTAAGCTTCGTGTATGTAGTACCTTGTTTGAGTACATTTTCTTCTTTGATGATCCGTTTTGCACGGGCAGAAAGGCAAACATAATTACATTCTTTCCTTTCAGCTATATTCCCTTTCATTCTGATGAATCATTTTCATCAATATTAGGCAAAGACGTTGTTCAACAACACAACGCAAACTGCAAGCCTCAAAGCATCATAAAAACCGATGTCAACAACACAGTCAACATCCGAGAGAGCGACAAATAACCCGGCACACAAAAAAGTTGTCACTCAAAAGCAATAGCAATCTAATTACCAGACGTACTTAACGTATCATAATATTATTCATCTCTCCTTCAAGAAAAAAACAACATTTTCACTTCGAAAAGTCTGACGGTAATTTTCCATTTGGTTTTTCCATCATGCTAAGTAGCTTTACTTTGTGAAGGAAAAAGTTGATAAGCTCATATTTCTATCGATAAAAGGCAACTCGAGAGTTTCAATTCAAGTGAAAAACTCATCATTTTCTCATTTATGTTGTACATGTGCCTAAGCGCAAAAAAGTTAAATAATAAGCGGCTAAAGAAAAAGTGAGTGAAAGTTGCATCTCTTACCATATCAAAAATTTGTGTGAGAGTAATGCCCACTTGCACGACCACTGCATGACTTGCATTTCTCACAGGACGTACGTCCCGCTCGTAGCCTCTCATGAGCTGCTGCAACAATAACTTTTCCTGCTGCTCTCTTGGAAAGGCCTCTTGAGGTGGATGGGAGTCCCCACTACTTTCCCCACCACTTGTACCATCCACAAGAACATTACCACCACTACCCGATTCACTTAATTCGTCATATTCGTCTATTTGGCTAGTTTGCTGGTTCTTTTGGTGAAAATGATGATGATCCAGACCTGAGCTTCCCCCAATTCCCGTGCTGCTTCCTCCGCCAACTACACCACTACCACCACTTGTGCTACTACTACTCCCGCTACTGCTTGTCCCTTTTGTTGAACGAAGTTTCTCATGAACTGCGGCAATCATCAGCGGTGGCGAAGACGGGTCTCCTGGGTTTTCTCCCGGAGAAAGTTGCTCGAGTAAAGTGAAAGTTTGATGGCTTTCCTCGTCCTCTTCTGTCCGTTGATGGCTATCTTCAGGAAAATCAGGATAATTATTGTTGTAGTCATTATCATTAGTATTATCGTTAAGAAATTCTGGCTGTTGATGTTGATGGCGAAGATGATGGTTGCCAAGGAACTGCTGATGCTGATGGCCACTGCGATGATGAGTATTTTGATCCCTATGTCGTTTTCCAGATGAATGGAGGAATTTAACAGTCCCTCCACCGGTTGTAGAGGACATGTCGTGATGATCACGATGATGGTGTTGATGATGATCCTCGGAGGTATATGACGACGAGGGGAGCGTATGCAGGTGGAAGGATGTCGTTTCGGAGGCGACCAGGCCTACTTTTGAGGTAGACTTGTCTACTGAAACAAATCAAACGAGAGAAAAAATGAAACTTTGCTTCATGCATTACCCTATCAGTTTTGGTAATTACAAAACTTGCAACCATGCGTGCCATGATTACAATTCTCGAGAGAAATCAAAATTGAACTATACGCTGTGACAAGAAACCCAGTAGAAAAAATATATATGCAAAAAATACATCAGTCACGATCATCATCAGCAGCAGCAACATTACCTTATATAAGCAATATTTTTTAGCAGTTTGGCAAATAACAGTGTTCCCTCAGCTCACTCAAGCTTTCCATTCCAGCGGACCACTAACAAATCCCTTTTTTCCATTCCAAATTTCCAACGAGCAAAATAAAATCACTCAACTTGCAGAGAGAAAATAAACCACAGGAAAATCCATTTTCCATTTATTTACAACCGTAACTAACTGAGTGGTAAGCTTGTGCAGAGGTATCTACAAGCTTGTTAGGCCCAGAGAAAAGTACTTGATGCACCTAGACAGAAACACAACATGACAACAGGAAAGAATGAATGAACAGATGCAAAACAAGCTGGTTGAATGGTAATTCCCAAAGCGACAACGCAGAAAAAAATCTCATAATCAGTAATAACGCCACTTCTTTCTCTCTGGCGAACACCGTGTGTCCCCGTAACAACTGTTAAATTTGCTGTACGACAAGACATGAATATGAATTACGCGGTGGAGCAGCTTGGAGGATGATTATGGATGGAGGTGATGACGAGTTACAAGTTTTTTGTGAGTATACTACCTAACTTCCACTCTCGTGCATTTCGCACTCGACAACACCTCTCTGCAAATAGTGTAGCAGATGCTATCTTTCTAACCTTTCACTGCATAAGCCCCGAAGAGTGTAATACTCAAAAAACGGAAAAAGAAGGGAACAAAGTAGTACAAGTGGCAGAGAAAGTGAGCAATAGAGAGGCTTCGTTTTTGCCCCATCAAACGAATCCCACATTTCATGGCCATCATGCTCAACTCAATATGTGATGAAATGGAGTGTGTATGGAGTGGAGACAGAGAGGCATATTTTTTTCTTCATATTTTGAATAAGGTGTGAAGTGAAACGCATCATTTTGATGATGAGTCTAAGGATTAAATTACTATTTAACTTTAAAAAAATACGCATCAATGGGCGGCGGAGATCATGGCTGAAAATGACGAGTATTTTTTCATTAAGGAGCAGTGACGTGTCTTTTTTCTCTCATCCTGTCTTGGTACATTACTTTAATTAGAACTGTTGAGTGCTCTCATACTTTTCCCTTTTGTTAACAAGAAGAAAAATTGGAGAATGACGCGGGGAGGAAAGGATTTACGGATGATATAGTTTTAATAGGGCAACATAACAAAAAAAAGTTTCGTTTTATCCGCCCAATGATCTTTGGGAGAGAAAGTTTGCTGCTATTGAGACCAGAAAGAAAGCGGTAGAGCGAATGAAAGAAGAAAAAAGAAAAGGTCGGTGGGACAAGATCGCTTCGCGGACGGAGCAGCATTCAGCATGCCTTGATGATCCGGAGAGAGAAAGGAAACTTTCTTTCCTGTTTTATTCATTAGTATTTATTTATCCATTCTTCGTCCCTCCCCAGTTCAGTAGCGAATTACCTTGTTCTTTTTAATTACCGCCTAAAGGCACAGTTTCCATTAAGATCTCAAGTCTGAGCACTCCCTCTTACGTCCTTCTACTGACGTTTTTAGTACGTGCTGCTGCAACTTTACTGCTCCACTCCCCATGCACACAATATTTTGTTTCTACCGCAGGTAAATCAATTTTTTATCTCAGAAAATAATAAATAATGCTCCAAATAAACTACACTAATCTGCTTTTCCGCTTTAGATTAAAATAAACAAGGAAAAGTTAAAGGATAAATATATTATGATGCGAATACTTTCACTCTCTGCGGTTATTTACTTTTGTGATAAATTGGACCACATACTGCTCTACTGGTTATGTACACACTTCCTTTAAGAACAAAAATAATAATGTAAGGCTATCATTAACGCAAAGCTAATTTTACACAAGTAATAATAGGTGGAGTAAAAATGAGTAGGTAGACGGGTAGACGCTGAGTTTTCATCACATTTTATATAATGTACCATAAAAGAGTCTTAAAAATACTTTGCTGTTTTTGAAGGGATTTTAAAAGGCAATGTAGATTAAACACCTATCCAAAACACCAAATCATTGTAAACGCTGTGCTACCTTTGAAGTGATTTGTTAACGCATTTTTCCTCCTTTTACTCGCGTATGTAGTATTTAAATTACAAAGTGAAATTAGGAAATGTTATATGAGTTCTAATCCTCTTTTGCCTTTTCGATTCCCTTTCATGTGTGTTGTAAGTAGTTGGTTGACTTACTTATAAGGCCGCCCCCGATGCAAGCTCCAAGGAGCCATATGAGCACCAAGTGAGCTTTCCAGTGTAATGCTGAGCAAATCTCCAACCACATCTCCCACGACTACGACACCACACCACCTACCACCAAGGAAGCTGTGTTGTTGCACTTCTTTTTTTTCTCAGTCTTTTCCACCTTCTCCCTTGCTTTCACTCGAGCCACAAAGTTCACTAGTCAGCAGCAGTAGTAGTTTTGAAAGTTGGAGTACGAAGCCACAGCTTTTCCTTTTCATTTCATCCCTTCAATCTCTTTTCATGCTAAAAAAATCCCATATTATTCCCACCTTTCTTCGTCTTTGTTGCCTTCAAAGGGA
The DNA here is from genome assembly GCA_004115045.4 of Sinella curviseta. Lineage (NCBI taxonomy): Eukaryota > Metazoa > Arthropoda > Collembola > Entomobryomorpha > Entomobryidae > Sinella > Sinella curviseta. Next base: position 54,428,460 of record CM023201.3, read on the forward strand.
AGGTGTTTATAGAAAATAGCCTCGGGCTTAAGAAATAATGATGAGAAAAAGTTTAAAGCGTCGGTGGAATAGACTTTTATGAGATGGCAATGACTCGCACGGGCACCTAATAACAACACTGTATATACTATTATGGTAGATTTTCAGAAAATTTAAAAATATTGGAAAGATGATGATGACACACGTGAGGGTTGCACAATTAGGTAACTGGAAAATGCTCCCAGTGAAAATTGATTTTATTGGGGGAGGGGAGAAACGAAAGGCACATGTTTCTGTAGTGCGTACTTGTGCTATTTTAGTTTTAAAACTGAAATTCTATTTTTTGCAATATCATTATTTTTCATTTAATGTATAGACAAACAGCAAATTATAATATTTGTAGAAGGTATAACCATTGCAAACCTAGAATACCGTCTCTTTACTGAAATAACATGGAAGAATACACATTAAAGTCAAATTGTTTTCATCTAGCAGCACGTGAAATGCACACTACCCGACGAATTGTATTGTAGGTAGTTAATTAAATTTGCTTCAAAAAGTCTTATTTCAAGTTTGAAGTGATTACTGCACAAACAGGACGCAAATTGATAATAAAAAAATTTACAGCATCCAAAAGCATGAAAGTGGTTGTCCATGTTCCGTGTTTCATTTCATTATAAATTCTTTTTTTATTTCTTTAAAGGAGCGTTCACAGAAGAAAAGGTAGATTTTCTTCTTCATCATTTCACTCGTTCCACAAGACGAGCAGCACAACAGTAGATGCAAGTGGCGTATATTTTTCTTATTATTATAAGATGGTGATGAAAGGAGCTTTTCCCCTCCATTTCACTCCAAAGGGCTGCTACTTCTACCACTACACTCATTTTATTTTCTGCTTTGAATTCCTCCTTTTCAAGTTAATTCCTCTCTTTACTTTATTATTTCCTTCTTAATTTGTCGGTTGAATAAATGACTGACGATGATAACGACAATATTATGTGTAGCAGCAAACGCGCGTGGTACGAAAAGCAGAAACCGGCGACAACCGTTTCTGAAGACGTTGTTAGGTGAATGAAACTGGTTACAATTTTGTTTTTCAAACCCCTTTCAGTTATTATTATTTAGTCCTTGAACGGAGAATCTCCGTCGAGAACAGCCAAGAATAATAAGTGAACAGAACCATTTTCATATTCATGGTCCACGAACAATTGACTCTCTGTTTGATGATAAACTTATGAACTGGGCTTAATATAACCGAACAAACAGAAAATTATTCTCGTTTTCCCGAATAATCTTGCAGAGAATCCGACTTGGCCAGCTCAAAATATCCCAGTAACTCGTCTCGGGTTCTCTGGCCTTTAATTTTCTGTGAACAAAGGAGTTGCAGCGCTGCAGTCACAAGCTCTCGCGTTTCGCCTCACTTTCTCTTCATTCAAAGTACGAATGTAACCTGTACTCCAGAGGGATACCCCCCGCCCTCGAAGAAACAATTTTTCTTTCTTTCCCGTTATATTTTGTTATTCAGTCGCTTGTTTTGAACCTTTACATACATGTGCACACTCTACCATCCAACTCACCCCAGAGACTGTTCGTGAGTCTAAAAAATGCAGTTGTATTATTCGCTCAAGTTACCACTACCACCATAACTACTCGCCTCTTTCACTTTCCATTTTTTTTTGTCCTGCCTCTTTTATTAGAGCACCGTTGTTATGACAATGTTTATGATTATTTTACCAGTCGCTATAGCTGGTATTGAATCAAGTTTACTTACAGTGAACAATGGATAATCCCAGTGGACCGGGACCACCAACAAAATTGTTGGATTATGGTCTACATTTCATTGTGAAAGCTACCTATCCATTGAAATTGAATATTTTTTATAAAAGTCAATTACATTTTCCTGTGCAAAACGGAACGTTGACGGCGGCGAATAAAAGAATCACGTAAAAATAGTTGGTAGGTTTTTAGTTAAAGTAAAAGTCTGGCCAAAATGAAAGTATTTGAGAGAGTTGAGCTTGTTCTCGGTGCAAAAAAAAAACAAGTAGCTGTATATGAGCAGTTTGTTAAGAAGAGGGGCAATGTAAACTTGGAGCAAAGCAACCCTTTTCACTGCTGCTGACTCGACATCCGGTAACAAGCGTAGAGACGGCGAATGTGTAATTTGCAGAGGAATATATATTCCTCTCCTTTCTTTCCTGACCGACAAGAGAAAGCAGAAGGGAAGCTTGAGTCGAGTCGTTTTGTGATGGTGTGTTGTCGTGAAGAGCGTTGGGTGCGGAATGAAGGCAGCCAGAAGGAGCCAGCTTTCACTGAACTTGTGAAAGTGCAAGTTGGTCTTCTTCTCTCTAGTCTATTTAGTCCATCGTGAGCTTAGTGAACCAAGTGAGCACAGGAGAAGAATAGTACGGGGACGCACGAATAACATGACATGACTTGTAAGCAAAAAAATATATAAACCTGTATGAAATGAAATGAAATCTGCAGAATTCCTGAATAAACCCAAGTTAGCGAGTTCACCGTGTTTGTAGACCATGTAAATACCTATTTCTCAGCACTCGGACTAAAAGAAGAAGAAGAAGAAAAAAAAGGATATGGAATCGTGGGAATTTTTTTTACAAGAGTTTATGTAACCTGCATAATATATAAGTTCCCAGTGCTTATTTTACTTTCAAGAGATGCTTCCCAATAAAAAAAATGTTTAGATTTTCTTTTTTTTTCAGTCAGTGTTTTTGTATTTAGTTTATGTAATGATGATTATGTTTCTGCTGCTGTTGCCATTAATCTGATATCATCATTAGGATGATTATAAAATGATCTTGATCGTTAGATTCCTCATATAAACGAGCGTAATCGTCGTAGCATAAAGAGAGAACGGGCCACCCAACCAACCCACACATAAAATAGCACATCATTATGATATCGAAGGCAGTCAAGGTAGGACTATAGAAAACAAGAAGAGAAAAGATGAAAGGAGGAGGAGGATGAAAAGGAGAATGAACGAACGGGGAGAAAAAAAAGCTGTCAGACTAAATCAAATAGAAAAAACAGAAATGGAGTGCGTGTGTGTCTGCTGGTGGCTATAAGGAAGGAAACGGGGATCAGATTTTATTTTTCGAGAAACTCTTTAAAACGTACATTCACCATGAGAGAGCATCATGGATGGAGAGAGAGAGAGAGAGAAAGATATATTATTATTTTGTCCGATAGGATCTTATGCAGTTATCCTACAAGTCAGTCAGTCAAGTTTGCGGCGGCAGGGGCTTTTGGGAATATGGAATATCAATGTATTGACGAGAGGATTGAGGGTACGTACGTCTTTGATAACTATACTTGTACTAAAGTAAACTCTTGTGTGTTTTAAAACATGGATGAGAGCCCTGGGTGAAAGAGTATAGGGATGTTTTTATGGATGGCCCCAAAATATTATGTATGGTTGGATATTTGTGAAAGATGTGACGGGGAACAGTAGAGTCCTTTCTCCAGCTTTTGAGGAGGATGATGATGACGGTGGCGAACCATATTTTAATCCGTTTTGCACAGCTTGAGTCCTTTCTTGCGTAAAAGACCTTTTTTGTCGAAGAGGTCCCAGATGCTTGCTTCATGCCTGCTTATTGCACTCACTAATACCTACATACAAAGCTTTGTAGCTCTAAGGCCTTGTCCCTGCTCTCTGGCTTGTTGGTCCACTCCACTATTTTCCATTTAAAAATATACTGTAAATACATAAAAATGTAATAATAATAACATCATATATGGAATTACGTTTTCTTTCTAATATTCTTGAGCTGACAGTTATTTTGCGACGAGTTTCACAGGAAAAAATCTAATACTTCACTGTTCAGAAGTGTGGGGACACGCAGAAAAGCAGACTGACAGTCAGCCACTTGAAAACGGAAAAGAGATGATGGGATTTGATATTAGTTCCTCTGGATGCTGCTGCTGCTGGTGAAGATTGCAATGAGAAAATGAAGAAAAACAAACATTTTTTCTCAGATGGATGATGGATACATATTGGATTTAATCGAAACAACTTTTTTCCTTTGCCTTCCTCCTAGCCTATAATATGACGGTAAGAAGAATAATGGAAAGTGAAATGCATTCAACCCTAAAAGGCAGCTCAGTTTGCTATATTTAGGATCCGTAACCGGATCATCTTTGGAACCAAATCTTGTGAAATCAGTGAGCCACACTGTAAAACAAAATGGGTTTTGAAACAGGTGTGTGTGTGCAAAAGCTATAGAACACTTTAGACAGCAGGTACAAAAATTGACATAAATGCTTTTTAATGCGCGATATACGTTATATTTCCGATTCAATAATATTCATAATTAGAAATAGTAATAATAGGTAATATTATAGATAACCATCATCATCTTTAACACAATACGGGTAATCATAGTTTAAATTAAAAAACTACCACACTACTTTTCATTCTGAAAAAAAATGCGCAATCATCAAAAGTTCAACACAGAAAAAGTGAGTGACTGAAACAAAAGTCAGATTGTTGAATGTCTCTACAACGATCTATTTCAATTAGCAGGCAATAACGGCATGATGATAGCGATTGCATTTTTCATAGATTACTTATATATTATGGTTTTCAATAAAAATTTTAGTAACTGTTTAATCGTCCTTTAAAATAATATTAATTATTATGACGAAATAATATTCTATCGCAAAGCATGTTGACTGCCTGTTGCTGTGGAGGAAGGCCCCGTTGAATTAGGCGATGAAGTAGGATGATGAAGATGCTGATGATGGACTAGTGGTCCCGTTCCACCGTTTGGAATTGGAGTGGCACTGTACGGTGCATGTTGTTGCTGTGGTGGTAAGTGACTACTGGCTGGCCAATACTGATGACGATGCTGCTGTTGTATTGAAGAGGACTGAACGTAACGCGACAGAAATGGGTTGTGTGAGACGATGTCGTCTTGGGAATGGTGTGGCGTGGGAACGGGAGCTGAAGCCACTGTGGAACCGGTACCCGGGGCGGAGGATGACATGTAGTTGTTTCGGGGATATCGGGATGTGGAGGCGTCCATGCTTGTTAAGAAGGGGAAAGTGAGTTTCGTAAACGAGTTGACTCCGGTAGCTGCCGGCGAGGAAGAAGATTCAGGGGGAGGTGCTGAGCTTGTGGTTGTGGTCTGCTGCTGTTGTTCTATCGCTTGAGTCGGTGAAGGAATGTGACTGGTGGGGGGAGGATGCGGAGCTATACTTGACGGGGGTGCTCCTGCAGCCGATGCTCTTGGTACACCCGTACTAGCCGCAGACGTCGGCGGAGGTTGATAGTAACCGTTTTGTTGAGGATTCCAAGTCGGATAAGGGCACTGACTTGACACTGGAGGATAAATTGGTGTAGGCTGGTGGTAAAATCCTCCCCCAGCCCCTCCGCCGTTTGTATGACCATATGAGGATGGTGTTGACCCTGTTGAATCAGACCGAGATTGAGGCTCTCCTCCTGTTGGTGTCGGTACATGATTCTTCAGTACAGACGCTAACACCTCCATATCGTTTATAGACTTAAGTTCAACATTATCAAATGGATTTGCCGTGTCCGACTCAAAGTCGGAGAGGTCCTTCAGATCCACTTTTTTATTGACACTCACAATAGCACTGGCACTTTTACTAACACCGACAGACTTTTCTGAGGAATCGCCCGTAGGAGAACTAGTTCCTGATGCACCAGACTCGCATCCACCCGGCCCGGATGGACCAGAAGGTGTGACGGCTGATGAAGAGGATGACGTCGGAGTTTGAACTACTGGAACCACTGCTGCAGGAGGAACCACGGGTTGAAATGACTGCTGTTGGGACTGATGATACAACATAGATGGTCCCGATCCAGTCGAGGAAATTTGATTAGACTGAGGTGGTGGTAGTGTGGGCGCGTGGGGATACTGAGGAGCTGCCACCACTGGAGCAGCATTCATATAGTAGTTATAATATTGCGGCTGATGATACATTGGCTGCATATAATGGTAACCATTCATTATTGGATAAGGAGTTTGTGAGGGCCCGACCCCTGCAGGAGGCGAAACCATTCCCATATTTTCTCCCTCCGGTGGTAATGGGTAGGATTGTGGATGACTGTGACTTTGACTTGAAACAGAGTTGTCTTCTGACGTTGGCGATTCCTGATGAGAACTGCCTGCACTATTGACATTATTTGCTATCGTGTTACAGTCTTCGGAGGCGGCGGCGTGCGTATTTTCTGATGATGCTACGGTTGGAGGCAGATTGCCATCATCACTAAGATCTAATTTATTACTTAGTTCTGCAGATAATGACGAGGATATATTGATAGGAGACGGGTCCTGGTCAATTTGACTTTGTTGAAGTTCTGCTTCTGCTTGAGCGGCGAGGGCAGCAATGCCAGCGGCCTCGGCCTCCTCCCTTTCCAGACGCTCCTGCTCCTCCAGTCTTAATCTTTCCTCTGCGTCTGCTATCTCCCGCATTCTTTCTTCCTCCTCACGGGCCAGTCTTTCTTTTTCCTTGTCATCTTCCCACATTTTACATTCAGCCAATACGCGGCGCTCTTCCGTAAAGTCGTACTGAATGGAAATAAAAGTTATAAATTAGCTGAACTGCTGAACACTAATTAAATTTTCTCAAATCGTTAATCAAACTATAGTACAGCAAATGGGATACAAAATACAATTTTCACAAAGACAACTGGACAACTCACGTCATTTTCAATTGCGTCCAATGGAATGTATATATCAATATCTTTGAAACGAAGTGGAGGTTTTGGGTAGTACCGAGGTCGTAATTCCATAGGCACTCCATCCATCCACATGTACTCTGACGACATTATCTTGTGTCAGCTGGCAAACTACTAGTTACACGAAAAGAAACAGGTACCGTTATAAAACCTTAATCAAATGTACAAACAAAATTGGTTAGTTAATGCTCCTACGTTGATTTATAGTTGACTAATTTTTCCGTAGGGAGATGAGATGAAGAGTTGAGTTGTTAGAAATGAAAGACAATAGACCGAGTAATTTAAACGTAAACACACAACAGCTGACGAAGCATTAGAATCTGCACACGTTCCTAGCTCTGTCCTTTGGGATATCATTTGAAGTTGGGATGATGAATATTGAAAGCTGCAATAAAAACAAAAGATTTGTGAATCCAAAATTGGGATATTAGACCTCCTGTTACTCTTCCCTTTTGTTTATTTTCAACATCAAAATTAATTTAATCCCTCACCAAGAAGCATTATCCCCATCAGCACCGCACTCGATTAATTTAGACGATTTTGATGACTAGATATTTTCAAATTGCAGGTTTCAACACAAGAGGAACAATTGAATAGTAGTTTAACTGGATACTCTATAGATAGACTAGCGTTCTTCCACTCTTCTCAGATCATGTTTTTTCAGATTTTATCACTTTCGAATCTTCCTCCATGCGATATACATTTGGTATTTAACTGGTTGTCTGCACATCTATTATATCGACCACAGAATAAATTTGATGAGGTCGGTAGTCCTCTGCAGCTCACGAGATTGAGGTCTGAAAATCACAAAAACAATTATTTTTTAGTAAACTCATTTAATCAATAGTCAAAAAATCTATTGAAAATCCCCATAAACTTTATTCATCTTGGTTGGGTAACAACTTTGAAAACTTCCGTGAAACGCGTAGATGTAGAGGCTAAAAACTTCTCTCACAGATTCACACGTGTAATTATTTTCCGCACCAATGTTAATGAATGTGGATAATTAAACATAATTACATTCATATTATGCGTTATCGTGATACTTAAATATCATCCCACTCTGCAGCTGCACAAACACTTTACATTCATAAAATAAAGCAGACATTCCGTGAATAGCTGGCTAGTTAATTGCTTAATTAATATGGAAATCGTATCAATTTGAAGGAGACTATTTAACATACCAAAAAATATATATATCACACCATCTGCATCTCTTCCATTATCATCTAAATACTTACATCCAATAATCTAGAATACACACTTGAACATCGTGTGGATGATGATGGAAAGATCATTAATTCTTTAATTTAGCCTCTGCCGCAGTCGTCGTCGTCGAGTCGTCTTCTTGATTCTTCTATTCCACTAACTCTACAGTTAGTTGTCTTTGCATGCCTGCCGTCCTCCTGAATACACTATTTAGCTAACTACTATAATCACCTACCTAACTAAAAGACGATCTGTGATCTGTCTTCTTGGTCAATGACGACGATCTCCAAATCTCGTCGACGGATGATGATGCGATGACAAACAGTCAGCAGAACATCACAACCACTTGGTAGTGCACAAAAGATGCAAAAAATGTATTGATCTTTATTATTATAACAACGCCTGCGGAAAAATAACTGCACTATCATATAACGAACTTTATAATCTTTACAGACTAACTAATATTTATTTTTTTATCCTCCATCCGCCTGTCTTCTTGCTCTTGCTAGTATTTTTTCGTGGTGTCGTATGACTAATTGAATTGATGTCCTCCTCTCTCTCACACACACAGCCTGTTATTGTAAATACTCTGTTAGGTTGGAAGACTGCTGCTTTCAACACAGCTGAACATAAAATTGAGCGTATGACGAGAAGGATGGCATTGGAAATTGGAAATACCTTGTGCGCTTTTATTATGCACTCTCTAACATGTACTCTGTATGTATTATCGCCTCCTATTTTTCCACACAACAAGAAAAGAGAGCTGCTGCTATTGTTGTGCTTTGTGCTGATTAATAGTAAGTAAGAAGAAAGGGTTGACTAGGAAAAATAGATTAGTCATCATGCCTTTACTTTGTACAGCAAAAGAGATGCGTTGCGTGAACACTGACATCTGTGCTTATTATGTAGCTGGGGCTTCAAATTTTCATCATTGGCGATACTATAATGATATGATACGTAAGAATGGTTATCAATAGAATCATCATTTCATGCAAAGTTATTATCGACATTGAGTGAGTGAGCAACACAGACAGAAAAGAGTTCATAAAGGATATCGTCATCGGAAAGGTATCTCGTAGCATCCAACCCAACAATGCAGAGCAGAGCAGATACTCGTAAACCCGAAGGGAACGTTCACAATATACGACGCTTTTTATAAGATTTGGTTGCTTGTTAGGTACTGTTAGGTGTTACAGAGAGAAACAACTTCCGGAAGTGTGAACAGTGGAGTATTCCGCGGAGCGAGATGAGAGGAGGATGTATTCGCTATCCCGTGTATGCTGTTGTTGTTGTTTATGGCTGCTTGGGAGGGTGCATGAAGACGGAGCAGATTGCCCCGTTGTTTTTGAAAAGGCACTTGGATTGAGTGCATTAAGCAAGCGTCATGGAGAGCTTTTGTGACGCGCCACTCCTGTCGGTATCCAAACAGGGCTTTACTGGAAGAAGAAGAAAGGAAGACGACTAATATCTCAATTAAACAGATATTTAAACAAAAGTAATTAGTGTAAAGAGTAAATTTTAAGTGACAAAGGTGGCATGGGAGCATTCTCATGTGTTGAGTAGAAAGATTAGATGACAGGCTTGTGTTCGTGACAGAGATTTTAGTTTGGTGACTTCTTGGCTTGGTTAGTATATCTGGACAAGGTGACGCCATAGCAACGGAAGTTGTTGCACTCAGTTGAAGCATAAAAGGGGTAACAATTTCATTACTAACTAATTGGTCGTTATTTTATAGTAATATTAATATTTCGTTAAATCTTGCTAAGGTTGTTTCTTTGTCTGTAGGTGAAGATCCAAGATTGGACTGAGGGGGAGTACCGCCATAGGAACTAGACTGGAAGCCTTCAGGTCATAGCATAAATAATGGCTCTACCTCCAAACTACCGACATGTTCCAGGGACACCGTCCTCGTCACGTACGAATTTCTTAAGCACCTTTTTTGACAAATTACTATTAATTACAGTAACTTGTTATATTTTAGTTGTGGTTGTGAACTGTGACTTTTATTAGGTTGTAGGTTGCCCCGTAGAACGCGTTTAAACTAGAAAAAATTGTTCAAAAATCATTCCAATTTCAGTTCAGCCAGGAGATTTATATTCTAATATGTTGTTAGGGCTATCTGACTGGTTGAAATGAATAAATTGAAATGGATAAATGAAGGAATATAAATTTAAGAAAAACGACGACAAAGTACGGTTAAAAACCTAATAGTTTGCTCAGTTTTCTGTAGTTTCGATACATATTTGACATTAAACGCTTTTGACAACGCAACAGAGTTACCATGCTATTGTCAGCTAACCCCGGATTCGTAAATTGTATCATAGCAAATTAAATTGTGCTTAAACAATATAAACAAGATTAGAATCAAGTTGCCATGATAGCGTTATTAATTAAAATCATGATCTGTTGTAGCTATAGTTTTTAATTCAATTGAAACCAGCGGCTAGATTTCAACCATTTCAACCATTGTACCAAGTGGCGAGTATAAGTTGATCAGACATTTAAACTACCTTCTCTAATTAGTTGACTTTGACTCACCCAAATCAACTGAAAATTTCAATTTTTACATACTTTACTTTCGAGGGTTCTAAAATAGAAAGTCTATTTTTTACTTACTACTTTATTACTCCACTGCCACTCTAAATCTTTAATTATTTATTAATCAGTCTTTTTCATTAATCCAAATAAAAACTTTGATTATTTTTTCCAATATCAAAATTTTGCATGTTTAATTATTCGTATTAAATGGATGACAAAACGATTTAATCCATATACTATTTACATAAGTAATGTCGATAATTACTACATACTTAAAAATTAAAATCGATAGTCCTAGCTGCAAAAATAAAAACTATTAAACTTTTCAAATAAAACAATCAGCATGCCCTATTTCCTTTAGTAAACGTTTTTCCTCTTAGTTTTTTTTTGTTTTTTACATGTTATTCAAATTTGTAGATGGATCGTCTTCTCATAGTATGCCTTCGTTCAACATTCTTAAAGGTAATTATTCCATTACAAAACGCTTTCATTTAAAAAAATAGTTTTAATTTTTGTACCTCGTTAAATTAATATATACATAGGTAATTTACAAGCTCAACTCGTTGCGAAACACCTCTTTAACTTTGCTTTTTTATGTTCAAAATACTTCTTTCTTTCTACTCTGTATACTTCTTTTCTCTCGATTCATCCATAAATATACTTCTCTCTGCGCTATCTTTACAACTGCATTTTTTAGTTTAGCTATATTATTTTATTTTTTAGTTAATGACATTATTATTCCCTTCGGCAGTCTCCTCTTCTTTTTTGGTATTTTTTATATTCCCATTTTTAGCTCTTGTCTGTTGATGCATGGAATATACGCAACTACTACCACAAAAACTTGTTTTCTCCTCCTCCACCTCACTACTGCTCCTCCTATCAGTTCGGATGAGAGTCAAAGTTATTGTTTGAGATGCTTCGTTGATTGGTTCGTTCGTTCGTTCGTTATTTTCCCTGCGAAAACACACAGGAGCCTGAAAATGTTGACAAACCACTTATCTTCTTCTACTACTACTTCTTCTTCCTCTGCCTTCTTCGGATTTTATTACAACGAAAAAAGAATGAAAATGACAAAAAACGGCAAGGTAGTTTCCAGATGTATACATATTTTTGTGTTATAGCGGTGCCCTTTAATAATTTATTTCAGAACGACTTCGAGCTTCCGGTGGGGGAAGCTCCTCGGCGAAGGATGCTGCGTCCAGTCCGTTCATTCAAACCAGCCATAGTCACCCGGCTTTTAATCCTCAAAAGCTGGGATCCAAAGGATTTGCTGTGAGTAAAAATCAAAAATCTTCAGACAACTTTGTTATTCTTATACTTAATTATATATTATAATCAAATTATTTGCACAGGAGGGCAAACTTCCAAAGCCACCAAAAGCCCCTGAAAAACCACTCATGCCATACATGAGGTACAGCCGAAAAGTATGGGATCAGGTGAAAGCGGATCATCCAGATTTGAAATTGTGGGAAATTGGGAAAATTATCGGCCAGTTATGGAGGGAACTTCCAGAAGTAGACAAGCAAGAATTTGTTGCAGAATATGAAGTTGAAAAGGTATAGTTCACCAGCATTGTCAATTGTGTTTATTATATCACCACAATCACTAATTATTGACTATACTAATGACCATTGCTTATATGACGATTTGCTAAAGGTGGAGTATGATCGATCTCTCAAGCAATTCCACAATTCACCGGCTTATCAGGCTTATATTGCTGCCAAGGCAAAAGCGCAACAGGAGCTGAGTGAAAATAGTGATCGATCCTCATCAACGAAACAGTCGGCAGCAGAGCGTCGTATAGAAATTCAGCCCGCCGAGGACGAAGATGAACAAGATGACTTGTTCTCGGATAAGCACCGAGCTCATTCTCGCTACTTGAGAAATCATCGTTTGATCAACGAAATATTTTCGGATACTATTGTTCCCGACATTCGCAGTGTAGTGACTACTGCGAGAATGCAGGTTTTGAAGAGGCAAGTGCAAAGTTTGACCATGCACCAGAAAAAGTTGGAGAGTGAGTTGCAGCAAATTGAGGAAAAGTTTGAGGCAAAGAAGAGGCGATTTATGGAGAGTAGTGAGGGATTCACTGACGAATTGAAAAAGCATTGTAAGAGGGCTGTCGATGAGGACACATTTCAAAAACTGGTAGACAAGCAGTATGAAATACTAAAGAAAGAGTTTGAGGAGCGGGCCAAATCAATGCCCCCGCCTCCACCCCCTCCTGCTCCGGTCGTGCAGCAACCACCAACCCAACAACAACAAGCAACTCCACCTCTTGATGGTTCTGGTGAAGGTCAACAAGATACAACTGCGGCTCCTGTGCCGGTTGGTGACCAAACCTCCGGCCCAGATAAAGAGGCAAAGACCGCAGTGGAATTGGAACTGCCTCAGGTTGAAAACTCGGAAAAGAATAATTATTCACATGAAAAGGAGCAACATCAATCGTTACCTCCACCGCCCGCGCCAGTTGCTGTGGCGGCATCACCAGGGCCACCAGAGGCAGCCGATCATATTGCCCCAGCAGCTGCCACTCCTGTTGTTGAAACGGACAAGTCTGCTGAACCTGAGCCAACTGAGGTTACGCAGCTAGAAAGTCTCGAAGGGAAACAGGAACTGCCAAAACCAGAAGAAATTCCACAGGTAGCTCCACTCCATGCTCCTCCTCCAAGTCAAGATGTTGTCATGGGAGAGGAAATCTCTGAACCTTCCTCGTCTATGGATATGGACGAAGCACAGGCACAACCACAACCTCCTCCAGGAAATGAATATCTAGCTGAAGACGGATCTTCACTCGAGCAACAAGATGTTCCTGCAGTTGCAATGGAAAGCGTAATACTGGAGGAAAATGTGGTAGATTCTTCAGAAATGTCTCTTGTTGCCCCACCACACGAAGAAGATTCTATGCCACTACTAGATGAACAGCAGCAACAACAGGAATTAGAAAGTAGCCTGCCCCCTCAAGTTGAGGTTCCTCAGTTGGATCCTACCCCTGTGGTGTCACACGAAACACTTCCAGTAATAGAGCAAATGGAGCAAAGTGAACCAGAGGGAGTTATTCCACCTCCAGTAATGCAGGGCGGTGAAGAGCCTATGGATGTCGATCCACCTGTTTTGCACGCAGTAACTGAAGGAGAACCCCCTAACGAAGGAGTGGACGTTCCTGAAGGAGTTGGTCATTCTTCTATTGGAGCACCCCCTCCAACACTCATAATGACATCTAAGGATGATAACTTGCCCACAATAGACGATATGTCTGCTTCAGAAGTACTGCCACCACCAGAGCCTCAGCCTCTGCCAATGGAATTAGTGGAGCAACAACAGGTCCCTCCTCCACCTCCAGTAGAACAGCAGGAACCACCGCCACCTCCTCTGGAAACAGGTCTTGTTATTGATGTGCAGCCCCCACACTTGGAAAATCAAGAGCCCCTCGTAGCACCTCCACCTTCCGAAATCCCCCCACCTCCTTCTACAGAAGAGTATCCGCAACCATCTGAGGTGGCCCCGCCTCTAGTTTCTGAACAAATAGAATTGGCTCCTCCCAAAGTAGATTTGGAGGAGAACAGCCAGCCTCCTGTTATTCACGAGCAGTTTCTTCCCCATGACAACCAACCTCCTCCTCCTCCACCCCATTTTGAACCACAACAACCTGAACCCCCATCAGCTGAAGAAATGATTCCACCTCCCCCAGCAGGCGATGCGGATGAATCATTACCCCCTCCACTTCCACAAGAACAGTATAACAACCCCGAGGAAAACTTGTTAGAACATGAACAACAGCCACTTCTGCCACCACCACCGCCCCCACAAGAACCACAAGTGGAGTGTCCGCCTCCTCCACTTCCGGAGGAACAACCCCCTGTCATTCAACCAGAATCAGAAGAAGTCGTGCAGCCCCCACCACCCCAATAACATGTCATTGGAAGCCAAAAATGCATTACGATTGCTGTAGCATAATTGATCGTTTAAGTTATAAACCAAAATAATTACACTATATAGGGTTTATAGGGCTTATAATTGTTGTCCACAATAGGTTTTTTTGCAATTTTATTTAATTAGAATAACTTGACGTAGTAGATTTTGCTTATATATGAAAATATATTAAAAGGTTAGCGCCCTCTAGGTTTGGAAATTGATTTTTGATTATATAATAATTAGAACTGTTGATATTCGACTTGTAAATACTAAAATAAATCATTAAGGTAATTTTTTCAGTATAGTTTTGGTTGGTTAAGTCCCTGTGTTTATTTACCTTACCACATAACACGTACACATATAATTGCAATGGCTATATCATCGCCAATCACAAAGGAAAAATGTCGAAATCATGATAATTTGGCGCAGCATAAATACCTAATATCAATATCACACACGCATTTTTACTACTACTTGACATGTAAAGAGCAACGTAATATAATTACTTTTTCTCCAACGATCAGCCTTTTAAGTAGAAGCCAGAATGTTTGAGTAGTATTGGTTGAATCAACTAGACGGTTGTTTGCTTGGTTCATTGTACTCGATTAAAATGAACACAAAATATGCATTTCCAACTTGCGTATACGTATTCCTTATATTTTTGAGTATGTTGACCGCAGTGTTTCCCAAAACTGCAGCGGCTCTTTAAAAGGTTCCTTTATCACTGCTGGCTTTCTGTCTAGTTTCATGTACGGGAGATCGTCCAAGTTGGATTGAACGTACTTGTTAATTTGAGGCCATGGCTCTCCACCAAAGGTCAATGGTTTCCTTAAACAAATAAAAAATATATATGTATTGACAAGTTCTTCATGATGCATTAAAACTTGTTCCAAGAACTTACGAATCATGCACAAAATCTGCAATTGCTTGAATCAAGCTTGTCGAAAAGTCCATGTCGGCCCATGTTATCCACTTTGAGATCCCATCAAAGTTGAAAATTTGGAACATTGGTTCTGCATGACCTATTCCCACCGCATGAGCCCCCTCACCCCCAAACACATATTCCACTATCCAGTCGGAAAGTATCCCACCCAACAACTTGGTTACGCGCGCCACGAAATTATCATGAATGCTTGCTTGACTGAAAAAACTCAACGTGGCCGGCAGTAGTGCTGGTCGGTAGTCAAAGTAAAATAAATATGTCGGATTTCCCCTCCTAGCGTGATGCACCGCAGCCCTATTTACTGGTCCAACAAATAGACTATCTGAAGACAACCGTGTCATTGCCTCGAAAAATGCCCCCACGTCCTGAGTGAAATTCATGTTTCCAAAGTAGTACTGTCTCAATTGCAGTGCAAGTTCAGATGGCAAAGGATTGTCAAGAAATAACGCTTTGTCAATGAGCTGGTCCCAATTTTGGTCCAATAACGGTACCGATTCTGGCATTGCTAGGAATCTTCCTGATCTGAGGACGCCTTCTCCAGAGGTGACGCCAGTCAATAAAGGTATATCTGCTATGGAATCTCCTTTCCTAAGCAGTTCCAAGGGTGTGTCTATTAAAAATGCGTCCTCCGTTGGGACTGTTTCCACCGAAGGTATAAACTCATCCTTGACATGCAGTGGATCGGACCAGGAGTACTGCAACCTGACCATTTCATGCGGGTCCATCTCCATATAACACTGTAGCAGACTACTAGTATTCCCCGTTGGACATCCCAGTCGACTTCCGTAATCAAAGGCAATTTTCCTCGGATACTCTGTGAATCCCCAAGGGCACAGGGAACTTCCTGAAATTGGAATCGCTCTGTGGAAAAGACCTCTCGACATTGGCGACAGCATGTGAAGATGCAATGAAGCAGCACCAGCCGATTCGCCCATAATTGTAACCTTATTTGGGTCGCCACCGAACTTGGCAATATTGCTTTGTATCCAGCGTAGCACAAGATTTTGATCTTTGAGTCCCATGTTGCCCCGGGGATACTTTCCGCTGATGTCATTTTTCTCCTGCAAGTTTAGGAATCCCAAAGGCCCCAATCTGTAGTTCAGTGTAACCACCACAACCTTTTGGTCCATTATGTAGTCGGGTCTATAAGAACTCGACTCGCCTTGTAGGAATGCCCCTCCGTGGATATACACAAGAACTGGCGCACTTTCGCCAGATTTCTCCCCCGTCGGAATGACATTTTTTGGTACAAACACATTTAAAAAGAGACAATCTTCAACACCCCACGTCATCGCAATTGCAACCGGTTCAAACTGTACGCAAGCAGGAGGGTAGTGGACAGTTTCCTTTACTCCCTTCCAGGGCAGCACAGGAACCGGTGGTTGAAATCTTAGGGGCCCTACTGGAGGTTGGGCATACGGAATGCTGAGATACTGCCAATACGGAGTGCCATTCCTGGAGTAACCAATATTTCCTTGAACCGCTCCATCCAAAGTCGTAATCACTGGAGATAAGGTACGATCACTTGTAAAATATGTGATTCCTCGTAAGAGGAAAAGTCCTACTATGAGGAGGACGGTGAACTTGAGAAGGAAACTGAGAAGCACAGGTTGAAACAACAGGAAAAGGAAATCCTTCGCAACATCTTTAAATCTAGTGCAGATTGTCCTAGTCACAGGTTGGAGTTTCTCAGGAGGAGGAGAGGTCGAGGACCGCGGTGACGACGCATTACGAACCATTACCGGAGAAGTCTCTTTTGGATATATGATTTGGGATACTTTAGATACTTGGCTCGTGTAATTATTTACTGTTGTTAATGGACCAGAATCTGGTCACCAGATGACAGATAATGTTGAAATTCCAGTCAATAATCCAGAAACAGACTGATTCAGTATTAACTTGCCTTGCCGCTGCAGAATCATAAGCTGGAACTGTTATGTTGAGCAACAGGTGCGTTGTAATGTACGATGATAAGTATGCAGAACTTTTTATATAGAAAATAAGCACAGTTTTATACTTTATCCGTATCTCATTTTGCGATCATTTGGAGTAATCAGTTTATGATAAAACCGATCACTCACTTGTGAATTATTCGTCTTCTTTCCTTCAGAAAAGGTTTTTTAAAAGGAAACATTCTTTATTAGTCTGCGGTTTACATAGTTAATAGCAATCACCACTGGAACTGGAATATTGGAGTTTGTAATTGAAATTGAATTTAAAGCACAGGTACATACTTTATTTCATAGCCTACCATTTAATTTTCTTCAAATGATTGTGGTTATAGTAATGTGTATATTTTTAAGATGAGTTGGGGGATTTTTTTGTGCATACATTACATACATCGTGATATAATACAAAAGCAGCTCGCAAGCAATCATTTTGTGCTACTTTTGCATGTAACCATGACTTGGCTTTGTTACAGTTGCTATTGCTAGATCATGGACATTGTGAAATGAAAATCTTTTTTTGGAGTTATGGAAACATACTTTATGCTGGATGGAGCTATGCGGTTTGTAAAAGGCTGTTTTTTTGCTTATTTTTTTCTCACTGCAAAATTACTTTTAATGCACAAGTATATATGGATTTTCGTATATAGGTAATAATCTATTCCCTAATGATATTGTAGCTATGTAGTATTAGGTAGTAAATCATCAACACGCAAAAGTTTGCTGGTTGCATGTAGGTATGTAGACTTACTCATTTTAACATTCTCACAGTATCGAAATAAATAATGTGATAATAATAAATAAATAGCATTCCCATTATATGGAAAACTTACTTTACTTCATCCATGGAGTTTTTACTTTGTTATTTTACAGCAAAAACTGCTCAAAGTTTGAGCCTCAAACTCACCATCATACAGCCTGTAGTATGCACGCTTGAGCCAGGTATTATAAGTATTATGATACATTTAGTTCATTTTCGATGAAGTATTGCCAACTAAAAATTTTCAGTTGGCAACAGTTAAGCTTGGGAACGTTGTCTTGAAATGCGACGTCCCGTGCGTAATATATTATGACTGAATAAAAACTTGTTTACCTAAGCAGATATTTAATGTATGATAAAATCCGACAATAAACGTGTGCATTTAATGCTATCTCTATCTTTTCTTCAAGAATATAATATGCCTAACCAACAACGATATACCCATAATATTTTCAATTCCCGATTTATTCTTTTACCATGAAATATGCGGTTATTATAAATCGACAATCTCGTAAGGTTAACATAATAAAACAGTTTGCATTTCATTAATACATTTTGAATGGTTAATAATAAATAAAAATAGGACCAGTGGATGTAATGAAGAATGTCTAATCCTATGTTAAAGAGTGGTATAAAATGTTATTTAGCTTGATCGGAATTTAAATCCGTCCACTACTTGACATGCGATTCCCAAAATAATTTCAGAAAGCCAAACAATCCATAAAAACTCTAAATTGGTTGTTGTTGTGGTTAATGTCGGGCGAAAAGCTGGTTGAGCTTTTCCACTCGATTGGGGTAAAAAGGTTCTTCAGTCAGCCTCCCTCTGCCCGTGTTGTCCATTACCAGGTACGGAAGTAGCATGTCGGGTGCTTGTCTCAAAAGTCCTGAAGAAACGGTTGGCCAAGGAGCTCCGCGGAAGGTAAGGGGCTTTCTAAAATAAATTAAAAAGTATACATGCCAGTGCAGTGTTCCCTTTAAAAGTCGAGCATAGCTTAGCTTCGCTTCGAACATTCATGATTTGTCCACTTACGTCTCTGTTGAAAAGTCCACAATGGCCTTGACAAAACTCCTGCTGAATTTCATATCCTCGTCAGAGAACCACTTGGAGAATCCGTTTACGTTAAATAGCTAAACCAGAAACCGGAATTTCAATGAATATATTTCGTGTTTGGATGATATTAAAGATTTACTCTATTAATGGGGAAAATGGTCACGAATGAAAGTTAATTTTAATTGATTGATTAGTATTTTTTCAGCTTCCGATGTTGCATAGGACCATATAACCGGAAATCATTTTCTAGACTCTTCAACAAAATAGGGATTATAATTTGTAATTATTTTATTTATATTCACTCCACCTGAAATAGTTCTTCTCCATGGCAAATGGACTCATGAACTTCCTGATCTCCCAGAAAATGTTCCCGTGTCCAATCTCTCAGCAGACCTTGCAAAAGCTTCCTTTCAGAAATACCTCTATCCCGTGGTCTTACAGACCGGTAGAAACTACAAGATCCTGGCAACATCGCAGACTTGTAATCATAGTAGTACATGTAGGTGGGTGCTAATCTGGAATGCTCAATGACGGCGTTATGAATCGGTTCATAGAACAACACATCACTTGTCAACTTGCTTAAGTTTTTAATGAATCCCTTCTTATCCTCTGTGATTCGAGAGGAATTGCCAAAGTATAGACGTCTCAACTCCTTGGCAATTCTCGGTTTCATAATCGGGTCATCTTGGAGAAGAACCCTACCAATTAGCGCATTCCAATTCTTGTCCAATTTAGGAATCAGCTCGGGCATCGCCTCAAATCTGGCTGCTCTTATTCCTCCTTCAGAAGATGCGACCCCTGCCATTAGCGGAACGTGGCTTTCTCTCCGTTTCCTGTAAGACTTCATTAGTTCTTCCGGACTAGCTGGTAGAAATCTCTCCTCGCCCCAAATTGGTCCCACCTCCACAGAAGGCAAAAATAAATCCTTTTCGACAAGAGGATGTCCCCATGCAGATTGAAATTGGACCAATTCACTCGCGTCAAAATGCAAAAAGCATTCAAATAACTTTGCCATGTTATCCGTGGGACAACCCACCCTCTTGGCGTAGTTGATTGCCACCGATCTCGGATTCCCCGAAAATGCCCAGGGACACAAGGCACTTCCGGAAATGGCAACTGCTCTCTGGAACAAACCCTGGGATAGCGGAGACAATATGTGATAATGTACCGCAGTAGCCCCTGCCGACTGCCCCACGATGGTTATCCTATCGGCGTCCCCTCCAAAAGCAGCAATATTCCTTTGAACCCACTGGAAAGCTAAATTTTGATCTTTAAGTCCCATATTTCCGCGCGGATATCTATATTGCGTATCATTCTCTTGAAAGTTGAGGAACCCAAATGGACCCAGTCGGTAGTTTAAGGTAACCAAGACAATTGGGTGATCCATAAAATACTCGGGATGATAACCTCCAGATTCTCCACTAAAATAGCCACCGCCATGGATGTAAATTAGGACAGGTTTTTTACTGTCTTCCGTCGCACGATTCACAAACACGTTCAAGTACAAACAATCCTCTTGACCACTGGCCTTCATCATAATTACCTGGTCAAATTGAACACAGGCGGGAGGGTATTCGATAACTCTCTTCAACTTGTTCCATCGCTTTGCTGGCATAGGCGGTTGAAATCTTAACGAGTGCACTGGAGGCTCGGCATATGGTATGCCTAGAAATTGCCAGTATTCACTTAGATTCCTTGAGTAACCGATTTTTCCTTGGATGGATCCATCGTTCATTTTAACTACAGGCGTCAGTTTCAGAGGGGGATTCAGAAGGTTTGAAACTGCACGAAAAATTATCACCTCGCCAGTCAGTATCAAACCATATTGGATAAGAGCTGTGAGGAAAAGTGGAAATATCATTTTGGAACGCCGTTGTTTTGGAAACAAAGAATATCTTACTCAGGTATGATATTTCTTTCACTACACCTCAAAATCCAAACTGATCATTTGACCATTTTCTGTAATTGTGATCTTGTTCGTACCGAGTGAAAAGTGAAATCAGTTGGTTTACTGAACTTTTCCAGAGGGAATTACATGAAAATACGGGCAATACGCTTAACGTAACAAATGAGGAAGCACGTACCAAAGTTTTAATGGAATTTCATGGGAATATCAGCTAATTTGTTGTTGATTACTTTGTCTACCATAATTTTTCTGATGTTGCTTGCTACATACGGTTGCAGGTCCCGATGAAGAAATTAGCGTTACCTAATGTCTTGCTTATTAGCTCAACTGCGGTTGTTGAATAACTTGTGACTTGCTATTATTCAACTGACGTTCCAAAGATTTCTGTGTTGTATGTACTTAAAATTTAAAATATTCTTGGATTTCACGTACCCCTTGTACACCAACGTTTGGACTTTTTTGCAAGAATATCAACACGTCCTTGCACTAATGTACGTCATTATAATTTCATAGTCACCATGGCATGGTGTTAGTTGCCTAGCATAGTTACTAATACTAACATACCTAGGTAGACATTTTTAGTTCGTTTATCTGTAAATTTTGACGTAAACTATAGGTTCTGGATCAATTGCGGTTATTCTCGGGCAATTCATTGTACAATTAATTTTAAATTTTCATTTGGATGCTTCCGTATACGTATAGTTCATAGGTAGGGATACACATTTGCATCAAGTTATGCATAATGACGGAGTCAAAAAGAAACCCAAACCGGTTTAAATGTATGTGAAAACGGAGCAAGTTTCCATCATAAACCATCATCATAAAGTTTAAGGTTAATTATAATAAAAGTATTATCACAATTTTACTCATGTTTTCTTTAATTGATGTTTAAATCCACATGATTTCAGTGAAATTGAAGTTAGAATTCAGGTTGCAGGTTAGATAGATTGATAGCGGTTATAATTTCGTTTTACTGCCCAAGTCGTTGCAATTGTCTACTCACTATGAGTTCAGATCCAAACCAATAATATTTATGTAAGATTTATGTAGGATGGTTTTGCACTCTGAAAATACTATTCCTTGGGAGAAAGATCATACTAGAGCAGTGAAATAAATATTTACAATTTCAGTATGTATATTATATATACAGGTAAGTAAATGAGTATTTCCACTGCAGTACAATTATAAAAGCATCATTTTGCTAATCATCCTGCGATCGATTGTACGCCTCGTTTGATTCCATTACGCTAAAATATTGCGTAAATTCAATACAACGACAAATAAAAAAGATTTTCGAGCCGACATGAATACTTTTACTATCAAACGTTAACAATACTAAGCTACTTGCTTTTAAATAGGTTTCGTTTGGCATAATTATCACTTTTAACTTTAAAATACAGCGATAATATTTTACCATAAAATTTAAATGCTTCGTACTTTAATTGTTCCATCATCCTGTGTATTTATTTTTGAATCTCAAAACTTGCTATTATTTCACAATAAAGTTTCACTTGCGCTTTCAATCGTTTGTAGCTGTTGGCAAAAAATTTTTCACCATCCTCCTCTTTCATTGTTAAACGAACGGATTCTTACTTTTATTACTGCATTTGGTGCATTTCCTGTGGAGAGCCCTCCTCCCGTTTCTGTGTTTCTGCTTATCAGCAGCGTCGTTTTCAGTGAAACCGCATAATTTACTGCTACTGCCATGCGATAAACGCTTATGACAGCAGCGCTTACGTAAAGCGATATCATGTTCTAACCATTTCACTTTGTCTTATCGCGCTCGTAATATTTATTTACCATCATCTTAATCTAATAATTATCATAATCGTCAACATCGTCATATCATCATCATGCCACATCCCGTCATTTGCTGCATTGTATTTGGTAAATACTGCAATACGTTAATTGTACTAATGATAGTAATTAGATTTTCGCATTCTTATTGTCCTTAAACAAAACGGTTATAAAAGTTAAAGACTACCTATTTTGGGCTAACTTCAAATTGCCAACCGCCGCCAACCAAACCCACAATGAAGTAAGCGACACGATATGTGTTCCCCACCTCTTACAACTCAAAATGTCCTCCTCCCTTTTCTCTAAACTGAATTTTTTACAAAGTAAATTAACAATTATCATAATTTTCTCTTTGCTTAGCACATAAAAATTATTGCAAAACATTCTGAATCGATTTCGTCGTTGTTTCGTTCTGAGTGGTTTTGATGGACGATTTCTTCAACATCCTTCTCATCTTTCCTAAGATTCTGCTGATTGTCAGTTTTGTTTTTGATCATGACATGACATAACACTAACAGCCACCATACACAAATGATTAGAGAGTTAGAGAGCCATGTTTGCTTATTTCAAACATCAAATATCGTCTTAAAATTTACGTCTTGCAAAATGTGTGTACTAAAACATGTACATGGTAGTTTGTGATTAGCTATGATAGTATTTAGTAGTGGGGAGACGTTCACATGCAGCCAAACACGTACTCATTATCGTGAGAAAATAATTTTTACATGAAAACAAAAGAAAAAACAGGAATATGCGAAAAACCATTTTCAAATCTCTTAAACAACGAGAGCAACCGTTTGGTGAGCTAAATTTTCTTAATTTGTTTGCGTCTCCATGCATAGGTACCTTAAGCTTTCGTATGTATATAGCTACATGGGTAATTGGAGGGCCCGTACTTGGTATGGCACGTAGCAACGCTAACGTCACACACTCTCGCCGCCAACAAGTACGAGAAACAGAACCAGATGCATTAATAAAGTTGACAAAAATGTAGGCAAGCATGACAGAAATCGACTTGGTAACCTTATAAGGTGGTGGTCGAGTCAACATGGGAATGAAATTTTTATGCAGCAATTTGTTTCGGATTAAAGTTGTAGATTCGTGACTGAAAATTTTCAAAACCCAATGAAATTTCACGATTTTCTTAACTGTGGACTTGATCTTTACTTTATACACAGTTTAATATATTCGGTTGTATTTGTATGTACCTATGTATGTCCACGAGCACCTTAAGAACATTCCTAATAATTCAAACGAAAAATTAATCAAATTGAGAGCGTTTGTCTCCTGCTTTTTGTGGCTTCTGCACATTGCTGTCAACCGTTTTACTCTCCGCATATTTTTTGAAAGCTCTGAGTAGTTGACATCGCCCAATAAAAAAAATCGAAAGTGTGTCTCTGCATCCAATTTGTTTTGTGTGGTTTTTCTCTCTTACGCTCTGCTGACTGAGGATTTCGGCGAGCGAGGGAGTAGTCATCCTTCATTGTTCCCTCCTGATGTTCATACATGTTCGTTATATCCTCGTGCCGTATCCTACGGCAGTTAAAAAATTATATATTTTTTTCGTAGTCGTGAGCATGAATTTGCACTGAACGTTAATCCCAAGTTAAGATTTTTGAATGTTTATTCTCCTGTTTTCCTCCAAGTTGTTCGCACATTGACAAGCATCTGCATTGTTTTGTCCTGCATTAAAACTTGCGAAAACCTATATTAAACTGCCTTTAGCCTGAAGCAGCAGATAACACTCCCTGTCTAAGGGCTCACGCATAATTATTAGTACGTATGCGCGACGCGACAGCTAATATTTTTTAACTTCTTTAACAATGCAACATGCATGGTAATTAAGGTAGTTGTAAGTAGTCATAACAAAAGTCCATAAGCCATATATGCAGGTAGGTGAGAGAAAAAAATGTGTAAAAAGGAAATGAATGTTGTGACTTGTGACAAAATAATAAAACAAAGTGAGGCTTCTATAAAAATTCAAATTACTTTTCTATTTATTATTATTCTCTTTTAGTAATAATAATAATAATAAGAGTAGATTAAAAAGAGATTTTTGTCTCCATTCTAATTATGATGGCTGACAAGGAGGAGCAATAAGTCAGCAGCACAGTCAAGTACGCAAAAGGAGGCAAGAAACTCTCTACCAACTTTTCCATTTCGAAAATAATGCTTTGTTATATATATTTTCTGAATTACTCACTCACGACGACAGCGTTTCATCGGATACAAAGGGAATTCGCTTTTAATGGGCTTGTTGTCACATCCGCTCTTCTTAAGCTGTACGCGGTACGCACACTCTCTAAAGCAATCAGTCATTACGAGCAGCTTTCAGTTTCTTCATCTTCGAAGGAACAAAGCCCCAAGAAGCTAAAACTACGTAATACGCACGCATGACGCCCGTTGAAATTTATTAAAAGCTTCACTCCAATTACTCAACTTACCTAGATAAGATAATGATATATGCTTAGCTTACATTGGATAACATGAAGTTTGGAGGTATATCCTAACCCTAGATGCATGGAACGGCTAATTAAATTTTTATGGTGAGTAACGGTTCGTTTTATCGAAACTCTTGTTACGTAAGATTATTAAGTACCTAAATGAAATTCAGCAAAAAAATGGGATGAATCCGTGCCTACATCCCTTCAAGTTTACGGACAGTTGAGCCAAGTACCCATAACACACCACGAGAGAGAATGATGTTGTTGAATGCTGTGATGTTGATGAAGATCGTCATCTCAATGACCTTCCATTTTCTTCGTCTCACTTTCATAGCAGCAGAACTATCATTCTGACATCTCTGCTTATTATATAATTTATAACCTATTAAAATATGCTATATTATGTTTCATTATTATATTCGTCATCTCTGCTGCCTGGCTCCATTCTTGTTGATGATGCTTTTCATGACATGTTAAATGTTTAATTTTCTTTCAAGTTAAGCTATTAAGTGTCCTCCCTTCAACATCGGCCCTTATTATATGCTACCCTACAACACAACAATGGAAAATTGGTAGATAAAAATAAAAATTACATCTTTCTTGTCGTTACATATTTTATGGCTTTTGTTTTTGAAAGAACGAACCACTCATTTTCGACAAAATTCATAAAAAAAATTTTCAAATTGGCTGACCATGAGCAGATACTTCAACTTAACAAGAGTTAAATGACCATTCAAAGTGTAAAGTATACCTACCAAAAAAGGGAGATAGGTTAAAAGAGCAGTACACTTTTCATTTCATTTTGAATAAAACGACGACAAGATTATGAATTAGGTGACCAACGACACCGGTGTCCACTGATAACCCCTACACTAATTATAGGTTACTAGGCAACATGACTTGCTACATTCCTCCGTAATAATACTAATGATAATAAAATATGGCTCAGCGATTCTCTTCTCGTCTTGTCCTTCTACCCACAAAGATGCTAAAATTTATAAAAATGATTCTTGAAATGCAAAGACTAGCTAGCTCCTTGTTGTTGTGGAGACATAATGAGCATCTCCTCATATTCATCTCATTTTTGACAAGGTTTCAATCATGCTGCCATGGAGACACCAGCAGGACATAACATAAGGACCAACCCACTGGCCTTATAAAAATGAGATATTGCATTATTGCGGCGAAATGTGTAATGATGATAATTTATGTAAATAGACATTTTTGCTTGGATTATATATATAGTTTGGTAGAAAATTGGAAACGTTTTGGTGGTTGTGCCTCTCTGCACTAATTTTGAAACTGCGTGCTCTAGGGAGTTGCCAAAGTAGCAATAATAATATTTTTTAAGGCAAAATGCAGAAAATGAAAACATTTTTATGGCTGATTGCATATTAGTGCAGTGTGCATCTCCACCTTGGTGCATCACGGTCGTACCCATTATTAAACACTCTGAAGATGAGACCTCGTTTTTTTCACTCTAATAGCAACGTACTCATCTTCATCATTGTCATCATCGCTCAATAAACGCTATTGTTTATGAATAGGTTGAAAATTATTATTGAATCCCCACTTCATTTATAAATTTTCAAGAGGACGATTTCTTTTTTGGATGGAGGAGACGATGATGGCGATGGGATTCCTCCTCCTCTCGCTCGAATCTCATTCATCCTGCCTGAATTTACCTCACGATTTTTTTCAGAAAGTGCAATAATTACAGAGCTCTACGCAGGTATTTTCAGTTTGGACAATAATTTTTGTGCGTGATGTGGTGCATGTGTGTGTGTGAGCGCGTGTATACGTGCGGTTTTATCTTTTAAAAAGCATCTCTCAGTCAGTTTCTGCTGCACCGTAGGCACACTCACACAATCACCACCAACGACACAAATCAGATTGATTGCTTCATTTTCCTTTTTTTATTGAATCAAGTGAAATGAAGCGGTTTACATTTTTATACATCGTGTACATTGTCATCATCAGCATCATCTTCAATCTTCATTACAACAACAACAGCAAAACTGTTAAACTTGCAACCATGACAGTAATCAAATGTAAAAGAGTATTGACTTATTATTAACCATTCAAAAATGGGTTTCAAGAAGATGATTCATGGTCGTCGTTCTAAAAATAATTTGGCAACTGCCACGAATTATCTGATCCTGATCTAATTTACTTTATTGCTGATGCTTCTACTATTATTATTGCATTTTTATAGAAAGGTTACTCAACTACTCAAACATGACATTTTTACTGTCGTTGCTATCATGTTATTATTGCAATTGTTGCACTGCAATTTGTAATAATATGCTTTTTTGGCTTGTCACGTGTCACGCGAATCTCTGACTCCAATTATTTTTCGTGTGTAATAATAGCTATTGCACAGGCAACACAAATGTTTGTAAGAATAATACAAACAAGCTTGTTACCGTTATCGTTGTCTGATGTTATCAGTGTTCCATCCTGGTTTCAAAATTTTTAAAGCTTTTATAATATTTTTTCAGAAAAGGTGTAATTTTTTCATTACTCTCTGGTTGCCATTATTATTTAAGCAGGGCGGAGTAGCAGAGCAACAGCATCAAAGCAAATGACAAGGCGAGCAAGGTAAACTCTCTCACGGTCTTTTGCAACTTAATAATTTGAGTGTGAGTGCTCATTTTTGCACCGCTTCGACTCTAACCACCACGTGGCTTAATTGATCCTACAAAATATATACATTATTTTCATTTTGCTTTACTTTTCTTTCTAAATCCCTCAACTAGTCAATCATTCAATGTCTCTCTTTGATCGTCGTTATCACGACATAACAAGACATTAGACAAACACTAAACTGCTTGAAGCAATTTTGTTTTAAAAAGAAAAAAAAAGTTAATATAGCATAGCAGTTTGTTTGTTGAGTGAGTGAACCCATCAAAATGACGACGGTTCTCCTTATGAGTTTAGTCGCAAGTTGAAAGTTGCCGTGAACAGAGTGGTGGCGACAACAAGAGCGCATTGTTACCAGAGAGTCTGAGTTTTCAAGTCACTTCAACAATCACAGGCAGTAGTTGTGTCATGATTGCATTTTCTTGTTGAAGCTTCTTAAAAATCAGCCAAGTACTATGGCAGTAGTGGAAAGCGTGAGAGGTTGAGAAAAAGAGCAGCGAGCAGCGTCGATTTCGATTTTCATTCTCAAGTTCACTTTTTAAAACGCTAAAATTAGTTGTGCTTCTTGTACGTATAGTACAATAATGTGTGCATGTGCAGTAGTAATTACGCATTGTTCATTGTTACACCGCTAGTTTGTCTTGTGTATTATCTATATAACAATCATGTAAAAAAAGTCGTGCAAAGCAAAAAGTCTTTCTGTCAAAAACCAGAGTATATAGTTGCAGTAGTATCTAGTTGCAATTAGGTTTAGTAAATTTTAGTTTACAAGAAAGATAGCCAGCCTTACACTGTGATGTTGATGATAATGACGATGATATTACAACGTCAACAAAGTGAACAACATAATCATCAACAAGATCGCGTCAGTCGAGCTACATGCACGCAGAGAGTGTGAAGGACGACAAGTAGGCAGCAAAAGCCACTAGCACACTAGCATTCTTGCTACACTGACACAATTTGGTGTAGTGTAAGTACTCATTGCATTGTACACATCTTCTATGAATTTTGCAAAAAAATGGTGTTTCAAACAATATTTTACGCATGAGCTCGTGATAATTTCGTTCAGTGGTTAATTCGAAAGTAAGAGCTAATCACGGCAGTCAAATCAAGTTCTGCAGTTACAGTGACTAGGATAGTATTTTTGTCCAGTTTGGACCATCCCAAAAGTAAATAATTTTTTTAGCTTTGCCTCGTCTTGACTTGCTGTTGCGGATTAATTTGTGCAAAGATGTGAAGTCAAAATGGATCAATTTCCGGCGATTGAGTTGATAAGATACTTTCTTCCGATTGAAAAGGAAATTTAAATTTGTTAAGCATGATTCATTCCACCTCATCATCAGGCTTGGTGGCAAAGACACGAAGTGTTCAAGTGATCATTGTCGTACTTTCGATAATCTTTGGTGTGGGTGGTTATAATAATTTTAGAGGTGGTGGTGATGGGGATACAGAGGAAGTCTCACAATCCCCGTATTCCGTGATAAATCCAGGTGCATCCTGGGCGAGCACAGGAGAAAAAAGCATTAATGATACAGTTGGGAAATCTACAGCAGAAAGAGAACTACAAGGAAAATCCACGAGCTTTAATGGTTCCAGTAGTGGTCACACTAATAACATCTCAGGTTGCACAATTATTTCCACCTTCATTCGTTTTTATTCAATCTTTTACTCCACGCTTGACTCAAAATGACCTTCACCAAAGACTGGCTTCTTTACAAACAAAAAATTAAGTAATACGCATTGTACACACATGACTTGGAAAATTGCAGTCTTTTTATTCATTTTTTTCAGATTATATCAGAAATGGAGAACTGTCAGCCATTTTTTGCGAGCGATGCACGGAATCGCAAAGGGAAAAGGTGGAGCAGATCCTCTACCTGCTCTACCATTTCAACAATAATGCCGGTTCCACTTCAGCTTCCAACGTGAAACTTATTCCTGAAGAGATTCCGGACAAGAACTACGGTCTGCTAAAAAAGAAAAGAGAGAAAAAGAAATTCAAAGCGACATCTTCTCCAGTACCTGTCTACCGTAAAAACCTACCTGAAATGATCCCTACACCAGAAACTGTAGTATCCTCATATCATGATCGTCAACAGCTCTCCAGAGTGATTCAGTTACCACCTTCAACCTTATCTACCACCACACCTGCCACCTCTTCTCCAGGCTATTCTTCCATGGCTATACCTATCGTACCGTATTTCTACACTTCATCTGCCACCTCTCCTTTGCCTGGAGGTTCCACAACTGTTAGCTCTGCGTTGGAACCTGTGCAATCCGTAGAGATGCCTACGCCTCCAATGCCGCCAACGACTACTGGTCCAATTTATCTCTACTATCTTGGCGGCCCTTCTTCTGTGTCTTCTTTATCATCCTCTGGATCTCTGGAACCGCCAACGACTCCAGTTGTGGAGTCTAGCGTGGCTTACGCGTCCAGACCGACTACAATGGAACCTATATTGTGATATTTTCATTTTTACTTAATTTTACTGAATAAAGTATACTATTAATTTTAAATATAAATAGAGATACAAAATACAGCTTACAGATTCTTGCTAAGTTTGTTCTATAGAAAACTGCCCATACAATAAATTTTCGTACGATGCATATTTTCAGGGGACATTTTTCAAGTGCATTCTCGAGCATAAATATACTATATACTTACTTACTTAACCTATGTATTTATTTTTGACAGTAAAATTGTCAGTCGGTTATTGTGTTGATCTTCTACCGGAAATGTCAAGAAAAAGCATCATTGAGAGTAAAGTTTGAAACCCATTCTCGAATAGATTCTTGGAATAGCCCTTTCCCATTGGATATAAACTGCAATTGGAAAATTTAAATGGTTTCAGGGCACGAGCTCTTTTAAGTTCTATAATATCTTTCAGATGTCTCCTCTTGCAAAACTTTTCTTGTACTTGCATCAATTTTTGCTTAGGCAGATTCATGATCATGTCACCGGTCATGGCAACAAGAGGTAGAAATATAGCCACGGCAGCCAGAATGACAAATAAAACATTGAAAAGAATGCATAAACTGACAGCAGCCCGACATAAACTTTAATACTGAAGGTTACGTGATATTTAGTCAGCATTTTTACTAGGTGGCTTTCCTTAAGTCTCACTTAAATGAAGAGTGTCTCGACAAACTGGACCAAAGTCGACCATTTACACGATTAGGTAATACGATTAACACAAGAAGGCCTGTAGAAATGTAGCAAATGTAAATTAAAGATTATATGACAAATGGATGAGCACAAACTATCTATCTATATATTTTGATAATATGCAAATTAGCTGGGTGTCTATGCATATGCATGGCATTCTACACCTTTGCGGAAACTCCCTCTTACTCTCACAATAAACCTTATCAAGACTTCTAATTTTTTCTGCAAGCAAGTATAAAGGTTGTAGATTGCCCAAACGGCTTTCGCATTCAAATTGACAATGTCCTTCATATTTTAAAAACTGTTTGAAGTTGACAGATTTTTTTCTGAAGAAGTCTCCATACCTCTCCACGTTATTGGGCATACCCTTCCATACTATGACGTTTGACCACCCAGTCCGCTTCGCGTACCATGCCATATTAATATATCGTTACGTAATTACGATTGAAATGAATGCATTTTGTGAATATCTCAAAGACTTTTAATTTCTCCAGAATAACAAATTATGCAAAACATTTAAAATTTCGTAACAAAGGATTCAAAGCAAGCGATTTTGAATTTTAATATGAAAAATTAAATTAGTTATTTGAGTCAGAAATGAACCATGTAATTAAAATTGGTTATATACGGGGCTGTTCATTTAAAAATTAGTCTGATGACTGATGAAAGTCTTTCCCCAGAGGGGAAAGTCGTGCCCCAGAGGGGAAAGTTGTGCCCCAGAGGGGAAAGTCGTGCCCCAGAGGGGAAAGTCGTGTCCCAGAGGGGAAAGTCGTGCCCCAGAGGGGAAAGTCGTGTCCCAGAGGGGAAAGTCATTTTAAAATGTGGTTCCAAGTTTTCAACCAGTTTTCCAAGTTGCTAGAGCCCGTTGATTTCAACGGGCCTTCTACTTCTAGTTATATACATATTTGCACTGGACGAGCCCTTATATTTGTATCACGTCACCCCGGTGATGAAACTTAGGGACAAAAAGCTTTATGCAACAATTTTCTTTTAATAAAAGACGTGTGGCTTTTTAAAAAATCTCACTCAAAATTATATTTACCCATGCAGATATTGTAATAACTAATTAAGAATGTGTATTATATTTGACATGAAACTTTCCCTCAGTATTGCTTTGCGCCCTCTTAATTTCCGCTGCCGTCTAACCAAAAGTCAATCTCAAACCTGTCTATAACAAGTTGTTTAAGATCCCAATTGGGTGATACAGAATTAAATTAAACCATTTGATAATTCCCTACTCATAATTGGTACGGTAACATGATAGTTTCCGAAAAGCAATTATTCGATAAGTTGGTTATACTCGCTCAGTTTAAAATGCAAAGCATTTCTTTTCACTAAAAATGCTGGCAAGGTTTCTATTATTCAGTATTGCTAATGTTCAAATCATGAATGCTAACACCGAAAATCAATTACATACACACATAACCATTTTACTTGTAAGATGTTAAAATATATGTTCCTCATAAAAAATAAGATTAAAATAATAATCCTATACTTCCTACGGTCAACAGTTTCTTCTATTATAATCGATGATAACGGAAATCTACCTCAACAGTAAAAGTAATCTCTCCATTTTCTTAAAATGGTTGCGATACTTGCTGTACTACTGTCAGTATTAAATTTGCTCCGCTATATAACTATTTTCTGGAAAATGAATTTATTTATTTCTGCATTTTAGCAAGTCAAGTTAATTTTAGGAGCATGAAAGTATTTTTATAGATAATTTGAGTGCGTATTTAAAACCTTACCACATATACAATGTACATACAATCAATATAAGCGTTCAAAAGTAACCGAAAATACGATTATGGTCTTCAGATGTTCTTTCTCCATTCCTTTGCCATATATTTAGACCATTGTATTAAAAGCTGTAATTTATATTTTTGTGTATCAGTTTGTGATTTCAGATAAAATGCAGCGTACAAGGATAATAACGCAATAGTCATTAATGTATAGGCAAGCAACGAACCACTTCAATTAAATTAAGTATGACTGCATATCATTTATCAAGAACATCGTGAATTGGAAATGGAACTCGACTATAAAAGTAAACAAGAATATCGACCATGTGAAGATTAACAAGTGTTCTACTTGTTTCGCATATATCCATATGCATGTGCAACCAATGTGGTGTGATTGAATATTATTAAAATTAAAATATTGAAATTTTCTTTTAATCAACAACAGTCTACAAACAGATTAACTAACCCATTCAAAAATATACCCCATTTTTTCTATTTGTTGAACTTACTACAACGATTCTATCCTGGTAAGATCTCCATACTTTGGGAAATTAATTCTAAACTCGTGTAAACTATATCTTCAATCTGGAGATACCTAATTAAAACATCAAATATTAAATATGAGGTCCTGTTTCTGGCAGTCATGGAAAGTGAAACGAGTAAACGATTTCATCATCAAGTACATCAAGTCGTTACGGACTCTGAAATCGCTGCACTCTTCCCTCTTCTTCATGAAGTGTGTCCGGATATTCTTTCTGAAGCTGAACTACTGGAAAAGGCTCGTCACATGATAGATCATGAAAACTGTCATTTTATTTATATTAAAGATAAATTAGAAGACTCTAACGAGGGTTCTGAGTTCCCAGTCAGTTTTGCGGGATACCGGATGCTAAACAGTTTGTCAAGAGGTCACCACATGCACATTCATTACGTAGGTACACTACCTTCAGCAAAGAGACGGGGATACGCCAATACCTTGGTTGACTGGATGATTGAAAAAGCTCACAAGGAAAAATGTAATATGATAAGTTTAAATAGTGGACACGGACGAAGGGAAGCGCATAGACTGTACATGAACAAACAGTTTCATCTACAATGCCACCATTTCGCTTTGGAATTGCAGCCGTTGCACTAGTTATTAAATTCCTCCAGCCATTTGTTCCAAATGACAAGCACAAAAATGTACATATTAATCAATAAATTGTTTTATTTCATATTTCAAGCCTCTGCCATTCTCAAATTTCTAATTTATTGTATTCATCCACAAGATCTTTAATCTCCTCCAACATGTCCTTCCCTTTATCCGGATTCTGATCAATCCAGTCGAGCAAGCATTGATGAAATATTTGCGCCAAATCAGACATATTGAGTTCACCAACATCAATTCCAGCCGTTTTTACCAGACCCATTCCAGGTCCTGTCATTGCCAAACCCATTCCAAGTCCGAATTTTATTTTTCTTCGATATTGCATAAGGAGATCCTTTAAAAAAATTATAATTGCACCAGCTTGAAAACTAACTTCTGGTTACTCATGAACTTATGTTTAAAATAGTCGAATTTACCTGGTAGGTAAGTTCAATTGGATAACCCAGAGTTCTTGACACATCATTCAATGTATCTCGATAAATATTCAGCAAATCTTCGAGTTTGGATTGCCGAATCTTTGGATCAACGCTAGAGTAGAAGTAGTAGACCAAATCCAATCCTGGCGAGTTATAACGAGTGACCTTAGTTACAACACAGAGTACATGAATACATTACGTTACACATAACGACCTAGGTAAATATTTTGTAAGTATGTGCATTACTCTAGTTTTGAAAATTCATACCTGCAAATCTATTGCGATATGATGAAGAACATCGTTAGTTTTCTTGTCCTTTAGCACCATCATATTGTTATTCTTGTAGTCCCTAAATAATCACAAGATATGCATATTTCTAGTGACCATTTTGAATCATGGATCTGTACATTTTTTATAGTGCGAAATAACATACCCGTGATTGAGCACTAGTAAATTCTCCACCTCTCTATTGCACCGGATGGTATCCAAATATACTTCGGTGAAGGTGCCATGAAACGATTTTAAGGTAGCTAGCGCTTTTGCCACGTCGTTTGATTGGCTGTTCTTCTGAGGTTTTTTAATTTTTAAAGGTTTCAGTTACAAGTGCATCCACATAGCTACATACATTTATCGTATGTACATATATTGAGTCAACTTAAATACATACCTCCAAAATCAGTTCGGCTGTGTTCCATGCATTTTCAAAAAATTGAACCGTAATAGCCACCATCATTGGCGTGCCAACCGAATCAAAGTCAAGATTTGGAAACTTTTGGAAGAATTTCTGGTCGCCCCCACTTTCCTGGATCATACCATACGACAAAGCATGATGCTTTGCTAACGTACGCAATGCAACTCTATCCCACAGAATACCTCATGAACATGAATCGCCAGTAATCTCAGACTAATTGCTAATACTTAAAAATATGCTTAAAATTTCCAAACAATCTATAAAAAATTAAGGAAATAGGTATCTTACGCAGTTGTATTGAAATCATGTCGTTTGTCATGGGGACACAACGCATATCCTTTTTTAAGGAGATTCTCCAGAACGATAAGATTTTCGTCGCCATAGTAACATTTCGGGTAGAAATCTATTAATTCGGGGAACCTTTTGAAAAGAATATGTTAATTTTAAAACAGTGGTAAAAAATAACATTTTTTTCAAAGCTGTCGATCGACATACCCCTTTGATTTACAGAATTCTTTTGCCAATGGTAAATACTCCATGAAAAATCTTGCTTCCTTTTCGAAAGCTTTCGTATCTTCCAGCATTTCCTCATGTGATGGATTACCCGTATGCAGCTTCACGAATAAATCCAGCGGGTCCTTGGCTTTATCTTCAAATGTCACGGTTACACACTGAGTTAAGCTTAGCATGCCATCTCCTTTCGCCCCAGACTCCATCACAGTCACCTTGGCAACGGTGTCAAGTATTCCATTGTCGCGCAGTATTTTGCTATACTTTTCGCGCAGTGCTTCAGTATTTTCCGGCATTTTAGAATATCGTCGAAATCTACAGTTTTTTCTTGCTGCAGCGTTACCGATGAAAAATAATACTAAATGTTTTCCAGAGCACAATCTGTGTCCCACTGAACTTGTTTTGATTATGCTGACACATTCAAGGTTGAACAAATTGTTCGCGGCATATCACTTCCTACTTAATTTTGATAAGCCTTTATCATGTAAAGGCAGCTTATCTGGAATAGTTGTGATGTTAACGCTAAAAGCTTTAATTTTAAAAGAAATCTCCCGATGGCAAAATAATGAACCTTTATAAGTACAGTAGATTCGATTTTGTTGTTTCGTAGTAACACTAACTATTACAATGGTGCCACCGTATCAACAGGAAATGAGTTCTTAACCTCTCAACATCAAGTCATTACAGCCACTAGTAACTGAATAAAAGTCTGCATGTATGTAGAAATAAACAACCACGTCTGGTAGTATATTTAGATTTTTAAAAATATAATATTTTCATTGCTAACGAGAAAAACCTAGCTCATGGAAATTGATCACTGTTGGAACAATTAGTTCAACCAACACTAACTTGTAGCAATACTGGGACAATAATTTTTCCTATGCAATGTTTTCAAACAAAGCTATACTAGGCATGAACATACTTATTGTGTATATGGACATAACACTGTCTGTGCGCATTTTTCAAGGACATCACAATTGTATTTGGAATATTATGTGCTGGATGGATGTGAACATACAATTATTTAAACATCAAGCTTAGTATGCATGCGATTTCTCGTCAACTCAGATAGAATCTATACAATTAAAGGTACTTGAGCCATTATATGTTTTTAAAACAAGCGAGTATAGTGTTAATTGCTCCTCGTGATAAGTTGTAGCCTCTATGCATGTTTAGTTTTGTGTTTTATGAGAAGCTATTACTCAATAAGTTTGGTTGAAGGTCTGCATCCATGACCATATTAAACTTTTAAAACCAAGTAAAAAAGTTGTCAAATCATCGGACGCATAAAAACTCCCTCATTCGAGTACCCATATCCAAGATGATCGGAGTTCCCAAACAGTTGCGTGATAGAAGTTGTTAAAAGCGTTTATGATGATATGGTAACAATATTTTTATTCAGTAGAGAATGTCATCCCCTGCTGCTTTTGCTGTTTTATTCATTTGCCAGTGTTGAGAATTCGACAGTTCATTTAAAGGTCATAATTGTCATGAAGTAATGCAGTAAATTAAAAGAAACTACCTACATACTGATGGTGTGAAAATAATTTTTAATTGCATCGAGTGCAACTTTCAAAAACATCGAAGCACTATGTAGAGAGATACAGCAAGCAGTATGTGTTTTTAGTATCTGAAGTATAAAGCAGTTTATATTGGAAACAATTGTAAATAAAAACCAGTAATAGCGAAATTAAAATTTACAGCCATAATAATCACAATTCCAATTTACTGTACTCCTTAACAAGATTTTTAATTTCATTCGCCATATCTTTTCCCTTTTCCGGGTTCTGGGCTATCCACTTCAGTAAGCACTGTTGGAACACGGCTACCATCTCGTTCATATCGAGCTTGCTAATATCAATATCTGCCATTTTTACAAGTGCCATTCCTGGTCCCACTATTGTCATCGCAAGCAAAACCCCAAATTTGAATTTCCTCCGATACTGCATAAGTAGATCCTTTAAAAACAAGGAGATATTATATGTACCTATCTTTTTAGCTGTTTTCGATTTTGCAGTAAAATTATGACTAGGTACATATATACCTCGCCTGAGAGTTCAATAGGATGACCCAAGTCTCTCGTGACCTCATTTAATTTTGTTGTATAAATGTCAAGTAAGTCTTCAAGCCGAGATTGCCGAACGTTTGGATCAACACTGGAAAATAAGTAGAATCCTAGGTCCAGCGCTGGAGAATTAAAACGGGTGACCTTGATAGCAAAGCCAATTCAAAATAGCAAAGCAGTAGTGGAAAAAGTATTTAATCAATAAAGTGTCATGTTTTATACTACAATTATATGCCATATAGGTATGAACTAAATTAGTAAGAAACACTAAACCTGGAGATCGATAGCTACATGATGAAGAATAGTATTTGAATCCTTGTTTTTAAGGAACATCATGTTATTGTTTTTGTAGTCGCTATAGAAACAAGACGCATATACTCACAATTAATACGGTTGCTGATATTTCAGTGTTTCAGGATTTTTGTATTTGTTACACTCAATTTACCCGTGATTAAGTACCAATATATTATCCACATCTCTGTTGCATTGCAGTGCATCTACAATGATTTCCTCGGACGTGCCCAATAATGTTTCCAATTTAGCCAATGTATCTTCGTCACCGTCAGTTCTGTTTTTCTGTACGAAAATTGTTGTCAATTTTTATAAGTTTAAGACCAATCGATACAATATTTTACTATGAATCTAAATCCTTACCTCTAGAATAGTTTGGTTCGTTTTCATAGCATTCTCAAAAGAAGACACCATCATACCAACCATCAATGGCTTTACTAATCCATCATGATCCAAGTTCGGAAACTGCTGAAAAAATTTGTCTTCTCCTCCACTCTCTTCTATCATTGCATGGGAAATGGCGTGATGCTTCGCTAACGTTTTCAGCGCAATTCTGGAAAATGAGACATGTTAACTTACTTGCATCCTTCACATGAATTATGGTAGACATTGTGGACTCCTTAAATAAATGCGAGAACTTAAATTATCATACACAGCTGTATTGAAATCGTGACGCCTGTCGTGGGGCAACATGGTGTAACTCTTGTCCACAAGATTTTCGAGAACAATCATCTTTTTATCGCCATGGTAGCATTTTGGATAAAAGTCAATCAAGTCATGTAATGTCAAAGACTTTGAAAATTTTTTAAGCAAACTAGATATGTTGACAATTTTTGAGAGAAGAATTGTGGCATATTTGAAATTTGTTTTCAAGAAAAGGTACTGTAAGTTATTTAAGCATTGGTTTGTTTCAAGTAAACCTGATACAAAAGAAATTAATAGAATTGTACTTTCTTTTACACCAAAATCCACTCTATATAAACAATCGGTGAAATGGAATGCAATTATGATTTGGAATGAATTCTGTAAAGATTTAAATACATTGATGCAGAAAGCGATTGATAATGAATGTAAAACCTTATTTGATATTTTTTCAGAATCGTGTAAAATGCTTATGATAAATAATCGTAAGATTTTGTTTAGATAGCAACGATAGTTATTTTATGTTAATTGGTAGACAATTCGGTCATGTTTTTGAACTGTCCTTGTTTTATGATTTTGTTATATGGCAGATTTATCTCTGGATTCAATGTATGGAGTGAATCTGTATAGTGTTATTGTTATAATATCAGACTGTATGGACTGAAACGTTGTAACACTTAAATAAAAGACATTACATTACATTACAATCTGTCAAACAACAAAAACACAGTTTTTATTGCTAAACTGAACAGGTTCTAATGTTTTACACCCTGACCACATATCGGCTCATAATTAATTACGTACCCCTTTGATTTACAGAGTTGTTTTGCTGCTGGTAAGTATTCCATAAAAAATCTCGCCTCTTTTTCAAAAGCCTTCAGATCATCTAACATTGCCTCATGTGACGGGTTGTCCGTATGCAGTTTCACAAATAAATTCAGCGGATCCTTGTTCTTATCTTCAAATGTTACTGTAACACACTGGGTCAAACTTGCCATTCCATCCCCCTTCGCTCCAGAATCCTTCATAGTCACCTCGGCAACATTGTCGGTGATTCCATTAGACCTTAATATGGTCTCAAATTTTTCACGAAGATCCTCAGTGTTTCCTGACATTACTGTAATTAATTCCAAAAATAAAATCCGTCGTGACTACGTTGTCGCTTAGGAATGATGATGATGTCAGTATGTCAGTTTGATGATATGGATGAATTTACTTTGTAAGGGTTTCAATTTTTGTAATTCAATTGTAAAGTACTTTTCCCTGCGTGAAATTTTACTCTACTGACGAAGTTATAATATAATTCATGTACTGTATCCCGTATCATTTGTATATGTCATCAATGTGTTATATTATTTCATTTTGATGTTCCTTATTTGTCCAACATCGCTATATACATAGTATTGCATAATGTTGCTGTGATATTTTGGACAAAAGCACGATGTTGAAATGTAATTTTAAGATCATGTAATGGCATGGATGCTCATTTTTTATATAGAAAATTCGTTCTGAATAGAGAATGGTGAATTACATGAAACAAAAAACTACAAACTGAGTGTGTATATTCTCAATATTCCGTTTTCGCCAGATCAAGGACATCACAGCTGAAGGACGATAATTACATGAAAATAATAATGCTTTTCCGTTCATAGCCCACAATCATCGTTGTAGTTTGTAATGATCTCTCTAGCCTAAAGCTATGAAGAATGGAGATTGGGGATGATATTTGGTAGGCCATTTGAAGTGGTCATCTCTATGCAAAATGCTACCTTGTTTGCAAGCATGCATACTGATCTAAGAGTACTCGACGCTGACGCTGGTATTGCATATAACAATAGAATAAATATAAAATGAAGAAAACGGCAGATGAAGTTTAAATCAGATTACAACATGTATAAACGTCCATGAAGTAACGATACTATTTACTCCAAAAGGAGTTTTGGATATAATTCGATCGTACCCACGGACTTCAGTTTCAATAAGTATACGGTTTTGGCCATTTTATAAACCCGTTCAAGGCAGGTATCATTTCAGATGTAGTACACTGTACTGCACATTTATTTAGGCAATCATTATAGTTCCAATTGGTTATATTCTTCTACCAGATTTTTAACTTCATTTGCCATGTCTTTTCCTTTTTCCGGATTCTGGTCAATCCATTGGAGTAGGCATTTGTGAAACAGATTACCCAGTTCCGTCATATCGAGTTTGCTAACGTCCATGCCAGCCAATTTAACAATGCCCATTCCTGGTCCCACCATTCCCAAGCCAAAGAAAAATCCGAATTTGAACTTTTTTCTATACTGCATCAATAGATCCTTCGGAAAGTGTAAAAATACAGGTTTGATTTATATTTAATTCCCAGTCAATAAAGATGACAATGTTTAAAAAATACTAACTTGGTACGAAAGTTCAATTGGATAACCCAAATCCTTTGAGACTGCATTCAATTTATCCAGGTAGATGGTTAATAACTCCTGGAGCCGAGTTTGCCGTAGTTTTGAATCAACACTGGAAAACAGATATGCGACCAAATCTGACGTAGGTGGATTATAAGTAACGCCCTGGAAAAATGTAATTTCAATGGAAGATTCTACTACTACGATTTTTCATAACTAAAGATAAGTGTTTAAATAGTAATAAACATTAACTTGTCTCATTCTTAAGGTTCTTACCTGGAAATCTATAGCAATAAGGTGACGAAGAGCATCAGTATTTCCATCTTTTAAGAACATTAAGGTTGTGTTGAAGTCTAATGCTTGTCGCTTGGTGCATTTAAAATGTATGCAATCCAACTCAGACTTTCTGACACGATAGCTCCGGTAAAATTTGTTGTATATTAATACAACTTTGCAGAGATCTTCAGACAAGTCTTAGGAAGGGTGAGGGGTCCACTTTTCATAACACCGATATACCATTCTGTTTTAAAATGCGATTTTTTGCGACCCTGAAAATCACATGCAAATTTTACATAGAGAAGTCGTCAAGGGTCATCTATTTGTTGCTCGCATTTTAACAGTTGTGCATTTAGAAGATTTTTTCCAAGCGGTCGCCCTGCGCAAGGGTCTGTAGTAAACTAAAAACTCAACATCATTCAATAATATTAGAATTTGTGGCACGTATCGTTTCTAAACTGACGAGTATTCCTAACCCCGACGATACTTTCCATCGATGAAACATAAAAAAATATGCTTGTTGTCATGAAACGTATGTTGGAATGTTATTATACATACGAACATATAAATAGATGTTCAAAATAACAACGCTTTTCTGGGGACTTCTGGACCGGTAGCTTGAAGCCACCCTTAA